>OX403617.1:74844185-75005148 GCA_948107695.1 Meliscaeva auricollis
TTAAAGTCGCAGACCTAAGAAATTTACCGTCAACATTTTTGTAATAGTAAATTGCATCTATCTCAATCTGTATGCAACAACTTCCCGAAGTTCCTGAAATACCTAATATTATAAAAAAAATAATAACACCTGCGAAGAACAGGTTGAACTTATGTTAAATTTTTTCCTCAACCCGAAACAAAAAAAAAAGAAAATTTTTCTATTGGTTCTTCATTTTTTTTAAATTTATTTATGCACATTTTTTGAACTCCACACAAAATTTTCTGATAAAATAAAGATGAAAAAAAAAAAATAAACTTACAAGCCAACAGTAAAATATGTTTTACCTAAACAAAGAAATCGATATGAATTTACAACCGTTACAGATGAAGGATTTCCTTGCCACATTGTTTTTTGTTTTGTAATTTTTACTTTAGCTTCCCGGTAAAGGAACTAGAGTGTTACCTTACGGAAAGAATTTATGATAACAACGTATGTTGACTCTTCCTTTTGCTTCAATAAATATCTAGAACGTGTTTTTTTTTTTTTTTTGTGTTTCTAGTGACTTGTATGTGTATTTTTTTTTGCCGTTAAGTGGACAACTTATACTATATGAGAAGAATTTTATCCTGTTATTTCTAGGTTCTTGTTTATATTGTGTTGCTAGAATAACATATAAGTTTGGTTTAATTTTGTTTCTTTAAAATGGGTTGTGGTCAGAATTCCTGCCTGGTTCAAAATTCTTTTGTTCCAATTCTGCTTTTCAAAATTCTGCTTTCCAAAATCCTGCTTTTCAGAATTCTGCTTTTCAAAATTCCAGCTTACAAAATTCTGTTTCTAATAAATTAAAATTCATTTCTGGGGTCTTGATAAAAGCAAACAGAAGCCGTTGAATTTAAATTATAGTTTAGAAAACATTATAATTTTTCTTTTCGAAAACATAATTTACAGGGAAATTGTATAACTCTTACTACAACTGAAAAATTAACATTTTGAACAAAATTATAACACATCAAATGAAAACTATGACATATTTTAACTTTATATATTCTTGCAATGTTTGTTCAAAAATAATGTTGTTTAAAAAAAAAAAACAGAATTACTGGAAGAATTTTGAAAAACCGAATTTTGAAAAGAAGAATTTTGTAAAACAGAACTGAAAAAAAACAGAATTTTGAAAAGCAGTGTTGACCCGCTCCCCTTTGATTTTTTTTTTTTTATCTTAAGTGGGGAGGTATCTTTACAAAATCCTCATGAAATGTATTTAGAATTCAGAAAAATATATTTGAATATTTCTTGTAAGCATGTTAATAAATCTTTGCATCATTTGGAGGTCATCAGTTTTGTGAATTCTGTTCCGAAACTTAAAATCTTAAATCTTATAATTTTCTATCGCTGACGAAATAAATTGATGCCATTCAATTCAGTAAGATTGTAATACATATACAGTCTTATTCATAAACGCATTACAGTGTATGCATAACTCTATGCAATCCTTATACCTCCTAATGACCTTAATTCAAAACCGAACAACCTATTAAGCAATGTTTAATAGAGGCATTATAAGCTAACTTTTAGAGATTGTCAGTGCAGTGCAAATGTCAGTTATAAAAAAATATTTGTTTAACTCTTCATCAACATAAATGTAATAGATTTATCTTTTTGGCTCATTTAAAAGCCTCATTAAGAAATTATAATTTTTTAATTTTTAATTTTTTTTTTCGTACGAAATAGTGAACAATATCGAGTGTCTATTCTATAATGAAGGTACTAAAAAAATCAGAATTTTTCCCATAAAATGAATCAAACTATTAGAACGTGTTGATTGGGTCAAAAAATAAAAAAACTAATGCAAGGGACAAGAGGTCTAAACAATTTGAGATTGAAAATTTTAATTCAAAAGAATAGGTTTCTGGCTAAAGGACTTGGTTCTATGTGTTAACATTGTCTTATGTAGTTGATTTTATAATTGAAGAAATTTTTGAAGTTATAATTCTTTGCCGGAGCTTATAAAAATATTCAAACAGTAATAACACAAAGATTTTTTTAGCCCATTATTACTGGTTTTTAAACAGTAAGTAACTTACATTTTATACTTAATTTATTTTTATTTTTAATGTGCATTTTGTTTGCAACACTATACAGGGTGTCCCGAAATCACCGCCGCAGAAGAAAATCATATGTCCCTGAGGTCATTTTAAGTCGAAAAACTTAAGAGGTAATTTGCTCATTCTCGCTCCGTTTTCGACTTATAACGGTTTTTATGATTTGTATTGGTTTTCCCATTGACTGGCTCTAACTATTATATTACAAAAAGTATGAAAAACTTTTTAAAACCATTATTTAACTGAATTTTTTGATATTAATAAACTAGGAAATGAAGTAATGATCAAAGCTTTTAAATTTGAAAATGAAAAAAATGTTAAATGTTATCACCAAAAAGTAATCAATTTATATTAACCTATGCAATCCCAAGAAGAGCATCCTTTTTGTATTTAATATCATTTATTTCTTTTTGTGATCTAACAATGAATTTATTCAATGTAATACTTCAAAACAGAGCCTTTCCTTTTTTGGTATTCCCTCCTGGCGAAAACAAGTATTGTTCCATTAGTTTAATTGGCAATAAGCCTCAATAAATAAGCTTAATGACATCCCCTTAGCATTATGGGTGTCCTTTTTTTTGAGCTTTTCTTCTGTTTTACAAACTAACATTAAAGAAACAAGGGCTTTGGTGAAGCAATCGTTTCTGAAAATATTTTTTTTTTTTAAATAAAGAAAAAAAATTAGAGAAAAAAAAAACAACAAAACGATATTCCTTCAAAATTAACCCTTTTTAGTGTGACAAGCAAAAGGAATAAAATTGACCTTTATGTGAGAGTCCTTTCTTTTTGTATTTGTGTTGAAGAGATAGAAGAAACTGAGAGCCAAAGAAAGATCCTTTCATTTATGAAAGACACTACTTTAGGGCTTAAGTTTAAATTTGTTTAAATTAAGTGCTGACAAATTTGTTGAAGTTTCTTGTGTTTTTTTTTTTATTTTATTTTATTTTTATTTTTTTTTTTTTGAATACAAACCCACAAACTGGGTGAAATGTTTAAGTCGTAAATATTATCAAAAGACATCGGCCAGTGGCTTCGTTGTCGTCTAGAAGAGAGAGAGAGAGATATTTCTGTAAACTGTCTGTAAAAGGGATTTTTGAGGGTAGCACATTTTGTGTTGACAGTTTTGTTTGGTTAATTTGATTTTGGTAATTATAAATGAAGAGAGACGAAACCTTAAAAGTACTTTATTCTATTTATGTGCCTTTGCTATAAGAACAAGTATAAAACAATCAAGGTTTTGATTGAAAACCATCATAATCAAGGCAAGAGTGGATGCTCTTTGAATATAATATTTTGATTATTCAAATGATTGGGTAACAAAATTACTAAAGATGTGGCTTTCTTCTTCGAACTTTGAATAAGAGTTTTTGAATTTTAAATAAATAAGAATATTAAAATACTGATTATTATAAAAAGTGAAGTAAGGTTTGTAGACTTGTAAATAAAAGTTTTAAGAAGAATACCAAAAGATCTCTAAATTATATTTTATCTTAATTTTTTTAACGCAAGGAATGTATTTCCGTGAAGAAATTTTGCACTTTGTAATTTAACGTTTCTTTAAACTGACAACAGTTATTTCATCTTATGATCGAATACAATAAAATATAAGATAATTTGTTAGAAAATAAAACCACCTTCAATTTGTTTCAATTCTGGTACAAAAATATACTTGATAGTAACAATCAGTTTTTACTACGAAGTCACAAATATGTATTTTGTAATTGTTTTATAACAAACATATTTATAACCCTATTGAAACTGGATTGTAATTAAATGATTACTAATTTCAAAACACTAGTGAAAATGATTTTAGTTATTTGATTTCAACAAAGTTTTTTTTTTTTGTATTTCTTAGATGGTAGTTGAATAATTTTATAATTAGCAAACAAAATAATTTCTTTTCACTTTTTCTACCTCCACAATTTTCCAAAAATACATTAGCTGTGTTCAACGAGAAAATAGTTAGATCAGAACAGGACAGACCAGAATAGTTTCGTGAGAAACGTCAGAGCAGAAAACAACAACAAACACATTTGACAGTTCTCACGAATCTGTTCTGATCTGTTCTGACTAAAAGTAAGTACAGAAAACCCTGTTGTAAACTGTTCCAGACAGCGTCCTTGAACAGCAAACTAGAACAGTCTGGACTGGAACAGAAAAACCTAATTGAACATCAAAAAGTTGTACTTTTCTGTTCCGAACAGTCCAGAACAACGTCATTGAACACACTTATATATTATTTCCCTTTGATGAAGAATTTACTTTAAGGTACTTAAGTTACTAGGAAGTTACGAAAAATTAAAACTATTGCTAGGGGCGTCCATTGCAGTAACAAGTTTCATTGTGAACCAAATTAAAGTTTTTCAAAAAAAAAAAAACATTTTTTTAGCAATTTGTACAAAAAAGCTGTTGATTCACTGAACTGTAATCGTAATATAACGTAATGTCGTAGCTCACCTTTTGAATTAAATATTCAAAAAAAACCACAGCCCAACAAATTGTAGAAATTAAACAAAAAGTTTATTATCTGAAACTCAATTTAATAATTTTGATAATTATCATAATTCCTTTTTCCCTTATTAGAAGTTGTTTAACTTCATAATATATATTTTCAGAGACAGAGATGATATCCTTTCCTGAAGATAGCGCATTCTGACGAAAAACTTCTTGTTGCTCTTACTTCTATATATTAAATTTATCTTTGCCTAACTATGAGTAGAGTGTAAATATAGGTATAGCTTCTGTCTTACTAAAAATGAACCTTGCAACTTGCAATTAAAACGAATTCCGCTTTTCTCTTTTGCCAATTATGAAATCTATCCTGACAGGTAGGATAAGAATGGGTAGAGAGAGGAAAGTGCATTTTGCTTTTACTCTACAGCACGAAGTTCATAAATGAAATTAAAATCGGGACAAAGAATTTCCACTGAGAGATTCTGTTCTATTTTTTTTTTTTTTATTTTATTTTTTTGTCTGTTAATGAAGACGAGAGAAAGAGATATTGAACTGCACTGTATGGCGTTTTGGCAGGAGGTTCTTGATGGTGATGAAAGTAAGGAAGGAAATTATAAGAACAAAAAAATTAAGTAAAGTTGCCAACACTACATGTGCTGGAGGAATTTCACTAAATTTGCAAAACTTTTGGATTTGAAAAATGAAAAAATTTATGAAGCTAAGAATTTAAAGAGTACGGGGAATAATGTCTTTTAGAGAAAGGCGAAAGGCATATCCGTTAAAAAGCTCGAAGTGGGTTTGTCAACATTTTTTTATTTAATAAATATGTACCGTTCCGTTAATTTTACTAAATGTAAATAAAATAAATTGACGTGCTCTTACACATAAAGTGACTTTATTTGCTAAGCCATTTTAATTAAAAATTTGTAAATGCAGTTTTAGAAAAAAAAAATAAAAAAGCATAAAATTTGATTTTCAATTGACTTAAACAGCTTCTTAAATGAATTTAACCTCAAAACAAAGTATGCAATTTGATTTCTTCTATAATTATACATTTTTAGAAAAAAAAAAAATTGAAAATCATTAGAGCCGTTAAAAAAAAAAACAATTTTTTCTATATAAAACTTTGCTAGGACTTTTGTAAAAATAAAATTGGTACGCCATTTTTTAAATATTATTTATCAACATGTGATGAATGATTTTTCTAAAACAAATCAATTTTTTTTAAATCTTTTTTTTCGAAATCTTTTTTTACTTACGGCAACTTAAAAGTTTTCATGCAACAAAAATGGTTGAAATTGATTGAGTCATGAAGGAGAAAATCAGAAATTTTAAAAAATGGTTCTATGGCAGGTATTATTAATACCAGTTTTTGAAAAAAAAAATTGTTTTCATTTAAAGATATGCCTTTCCGAAAAAATTAACATGATTTTTTTCATCAAAATCGTATTAATCATTTTTGAGAAAAATGAGTTTTTCTAAAACCGGTATATGACAAGTACCTTTATTTTGAGTCCAAAAAAAATACTTCTAAAAACGTCTGGGGATAGTCTCCAAAAAACGCAATGTACCACGTTTGAAGTAAATCGATCCATTCGTTTGGCTGTGGCTTCTGATACAAAGAGACAGACAGACGAACAGACAGAATTGTCGGACCCACTTTTTTCTCATTCTCCATTTTCGTAATGTAATGTTTATTTGTTATCTCAACTTTTTTTCTTGTACGAATGCATAACTTGATATATATGTTTGTAGTAGGTACCTATGCATATCGCAAGTAAAAATTATTTAAATTTCGTCGTGAAAAAGTATTTTTTTCTTTCAGTAAACTCAAATGTGAATAAATGAAAATGCATTTTCAGAAAAAAGGTCTTTTACAACGAACGCACTGCAGGTCGTTGCAAAATCAATATATGTAAGCTGTGTTTTATTGGTAGATGTGTACAAAGCACAGCAATCGAATACCAATAAAAAGATTTTACTCGTTTGAACATTCAATGTTTGAATGTTGGTACCATGTTGATGTTTTTTTGTGTAATTAGTGGTGAAACAGAACCAGCTTAAGGGTGTGTTCGCAAACTTTATCGAATGTCATTTTCGATTTGCAACATGGAGTGAACCATGATAAACAGAAAACAAGGTATGCTCATTAAATTTTTGGCAGGTTTTCTGTGACGTCATAGTCATCTTTCTCATCGGCAGTTCGCCCGAACGTCAGTTATGGATTTGCAAAAAACATTTTTTTGTATTGAAAACAACAACAATGAAACTGAAAAAAACTCGATTGTTAGCATCGGAGATGACTACTACGTCATCAATTTTCCAAAATGGCGACGTGGCGTTCATAATAAGCATACCTTGTTTTCTGTTTATCATGGAGTGAACTCGATATGCCCTTCTTCTTTTTTCTTATTTTGCGCGATGGTTAAGATATTAGGTGTGTTTTATTATGTATACATGTGAAACAAGTACAACACGTGATTCTGCTTTTTATCGGGATCTATTTTAATGATCCGAAAATTACTTCTTATTTTGATACGCAGGTCGATTATTTTGATACGCTGGTCGATTAGGAGAAAAATAGGAGATGAAAAATTGTTGCCAGATAAACAAACATTAGGGTAAAAGAAAAAGATATACAATATTGCTCCCATTTTAATGCACATATTTGTTTTTCTTGCGATGATCTATATGGATCATTTGGGATTATAAAACGCAGCTATCAACTTCTTAATTAAATCAAATGTAGAGTAATGTTATTCGTTATTTTATTTTTTTTGTCGAGTAAATGCGTTTTATTAAAAACTGAAATCATCGAACGCATCCTTCGCACGTGGAACTGCCAACCATCAAACAAAAAAATATTTCTTCAATACGACTCTGCGCCCTCTTCATTTCAATATTTCAAAGCTCTATATCCAGCATCGCCATATTGATTTTTACTGCCTTCTTTTCCGGCAGCATTCGTTTTTTTTTTTTTTTTGGTTTTCCATAGAAAGTTTTACTGCACTACTTACCCAAGAACCAATAAAACACGGCTATTTACAAACTTCTCCAAAACTAATTTATTTACTGGATGAGACAGTATCTGTTTTGTAGTGTTTTGCATTTTAGTTTTTGTATAAAAAGGACAATTGTGATTCAAATTAACACAAAATTGTGTACTTTTTTTTGTATATGGAAAGTAATTTTTTTGAATTTCTAGTGTTTTTTAAACTTTTAATTACACCGTAATGAAAAAAAACTGGTTGAGCTACAAAATCGGTGTTTGCGGGTTTCATCTAGTTCATAGTGACTTCAAATTTCCACAAAACAAATTCTTTTGAATTTGTTTTTTTTTTAAGATTTTGGGAGTTCGCTTTTATGCTGACTTTTTTCAATAAAAACTTGAGCTTGAGCTACAAAATTGAGGTTTGCGCAACAAATTTTGGTTTGAAAAGCAACAATTACTGGAAAAAAATTCAAAGAAGTAATTTTTTAAAATATTCTCCTTTGGTCTTAGCGGTTCGGAAGTACTCTTTTAAAACTTAAAATAAAATTTTCTTACTTTCGTCCGCTAACTTCAGTCTCGTTTTAGTGGAATTTTAAATAACTAAAAAAACTATTGTAGCTACAAAAACTAAGTTTATGCTACTTAAAGCTAAAATCAAAATTATTTTTGTTTAATTATTTAAGATTTTTTCCGCTATCTTAAGACTTATTTTAGTGGAAAATTCAAAAACTCGAAAACCATACGAGCTACAAATTTTTGATTTAAGCAAAAAATTAGCATTTAATTAGCAACATTTTCTGAGATTAAAATTGGTTGATTCCGGCACAAAGTGTCCGCCAAAGTAAGGTACGTGGTATTTTCATTCATTATTTTGAAAATTTGTGAAATCCACCTCTGTGTATGCAACATATTTGGCTCTGTTTTTTTTTTCTCAAATGATTACCGTTGGTATACATGAATTATTGATCCTTCGTCGATATCATCAACATTGTGTATCTATCACTCACTCTTTGAATATCTACTCTCTTTCTCTCTCTTTCTCCGTGTGATGGTCTCTGAGCTTTTCCTCAAATTTATGTACTTATGTGCACCAACGAATGTCCTTTTCAACTGAAAACAGTCAGCAAGCAAGTGGTATCCTGGCAACGAAAAGGAGGTTATTTCGCTTCAGAAATTGCTTGATTGCACTTAAATGCGATTCCCAAAATTGGCGTCATGGTGATGATGGTGATGATGATGGCAATGGCAAGCAATGATTATGATGGCATACACTGGCAGAACTGTATGCAAGCAGAGCTCTATGTGCTGTAAGGTGAGACTGCCTTTAGCAAAAAGGTTATGCTCATTTTGTCGATGTTGAATTTTGAATTCAAAATCGTTACCTTCAAGTCATGGGATGATGGCAAACAATAATGTTTCTAGTCCAAGAATGATGTTGGATTTTTGTTTTTTTGATAATAATGAAGCGAGGATGGCAAAAGGTTCTGGCACTTTCGTTGGTGATGAGAGAACAGCCAGGCATCATGCATAGCAAAAAGACTATTATAGGCACACACCTATGCATTTTGAACAACGTTAACATCATCGCCACCGCCTCCGTTGCACCACCCTGTGGCGAAATGAGATTTGAAAACGAACACGAATCGCTTGGGCAATTTCCCAAACGCGCCAATATCCAATGAGGCGATGAAAAAGGTTCTTGCTCCAGGACCAAGGCTGATCTCGTAACGAATGCTGGGAATTTCGTTTTCGATGCTATGGCAATCGCGATTTAAATTTTTAAGGATATTTGTGCATTTCTGATGAACAAGGATATTCCACGTACATATATACAAACTTTGCCTGCATTTTGCTATCAACGGCAGAGGGCAGAGGGTATCCGTTATTTTAGTTGAAACATCTTTGTGAATACAAGGAATTAATCAGGATATTACTGCTGCAAATGGTTGTGGTAATGAAAATATAGGGTATCACCACTACATCGCTGTTCTGTGCATGCCTTTTGCTTGTAGGTAGTTACACCTTTCCAACAAACATAAATGCAACTATTCTGTATTAACAATTAATTTCAGGAGAAGGAGTTTCATCTAGCACCGGTAAAGGTACCGGTACCGGTACTGCCAGGCAACAGCAGAAGAAGAAGACGACACGCTAGAGGTTTTTTTATTGGAATAAGAAATCGTTTCGCTTTCGGTTTTCGTTGAGATTGCATTATGAGGATGAGCTGGCAATGGTAAATTTGGGTCTGATATGCGCTCTGTGGCTTCTAAGGAATGTTTTTGGAGAATTCAGAATATTGCTAGATTAGAATTTCTGTGCTTAATTCAATGGGAATTCTTCTGCTTGTGCTTCCCGAGGATTATATTTATTTATTTTTTTTTTTTTTTTTCATTTAGTGGATTTTCGTAGATTTCATTGAAGCGATAAATTACCAGCTGAAGGAACATCTCACCCTGGGGATGTCATTAAAATTTAAAGCAATGTTGAAGGGGAAATAGTTTTTATATTTTTTTTTTTTTACTGAAAACTCTGGAATAAGATTAAGTTACCGAAGCCAGAGGAATGTATTTAGAGGGCATGAAATTAAAAATTCTTGTAATGATTTTTACTTGCGATATAGGTTCTATAGTGCAAGTTTAGAATTCGTAAAAAAAAATAAACTCGAAATAACAAACAAACATGACATTACGATGATAGAAAATGCGAAAAAAATGGGTTCGGCAATTTTGTCTGTCGTGTCGGTATCGTAAGGTACAGCCTAGGCCAGTAAAGCGATTTTCTTCAAACTTGCTCAGGGTTTTCAGGTCTCCAGAGGGGAAATTGAAATTTAAGGAACAAAATTAATGGTAGGTATTTTTTCAACGCACGGACGCACAGGCGCACAGACCGACGGACGGCATGACTAAAACCACTTTTTTAGTCTTCTCCATCATCGTAATGATGGTTTTGATCAAAATCTCTATTTTTTTTTGGACACGTAACCAATATACTTGCCCTTGGTACTGGCCAAGTTAATTATGGTGTAAAGGAGGCTGTAATCAGAGGAAAACCAATAAAAAAGGATATTTTGTGCTTTTCAAAAGGACTGATTGTAATCCAGAAGTCGTAGAAGAAATTGTCCAAAGCATAAATTTGGTAGTTTTGCTTACATTTGTTCTACATAAACGGTTTTAGCGAAAAATTTGTATATATTGGATTATGCATCACAAAAACCATAAAGGAAGCCATTGGAAATTATAACTTCAGAACTTTCTACCTCTAAAATCGCTTTAGTTTGATTAAAGATATTATTTTGGACAAATCATTAATTTCACTTTGAAAATAGAAAGCGAATTTTTAAATGATTGAAAATAATTTAGACAGATAAAATGCACTTCATTCGCATTCCACTAATAGCTTGTAAATAATAATAATAATAAATAATCAATTATTTACCAGTAATGAAATTCGATGTTAAATTTACCAACAAAAAAGCGTTTTTGAAAAGTTCATCTTAGCATATCTCGAAAACGTGCTGTGCTAGGGTAGTTTTGACTTCAGATTCTGGGCCAGCGTGCAAAAATATTCTTTAGAAAAATAAAGTTTAGTTATATAATAGGTGATTTTTGTTGCACACCAGTGCAATTAATTTAATAGTGCAAAGTCTTCTGATATAAAAAAACCTTCATTTAAAACAAAGACTGGCCCTGGACAACCTTTCCAATTTTAATGATTAAGAATTTAAATCTTGTTGGACATAGTTTAGATTAGACTTTTGCTAAAAAGTTTATATAAGCTAAACTGAATATAAACACAATGTTCGCAAGGTGCCTCACTTATAAGTCAACTGATGAGTCTAAGTGGAGCCCATTTGGTCGAAACGCCAAATTTTTCTATGGACTAAAGGCCCTAAAAGAGTGCTATAATTTCTCAATTTGTCTGTGAAGCTTTTTGCTTAAGGCGAGTTCACAAACATGGGCTTGTAGGAAATGTCTCCGAGAAATAAAAACCCTTATTTTGTTTTAAAGTTTTTTTTTTTTTAATATATTTTCGGCTAAAAAGTAGATTATTATAGGATATTTCTAGCCCAAAAAGCCCTTTCAAGAGAAACCCCGCAAAGAAATCACTACGGAAACCCTGAATTTTTCTGAACAATATCAAGGGAAAGAACTTTTTGGAACTTAACTTGTCCCTGGTACACAAACTGCCAGAGAAAGAATCTTGCAGAACTCAGGAATGGCCAAAGAAACCTCAAAAGGGAACGCTAAGTAATGTTTTTTTGGGAGACACTGAATGTCCCTGGAAAATAACCAGAAAAAAAATTTAGGAAAATTTAGGAACTCACTGAGGAGCCACAGCCAAAACGAAGCGTTTTTTTGGAGACCGTCCCATAGGGGCTTTCAAATTTTTAGAAGAGATGAATTAATTTTTTGAACTTAACATAACAATAGATTGGTACCTGCCACATATTGATTTTATTAAAACTATTTTTTCTCAAAAACTGATTTCGATTTTCAGTTTTGTCAGAGAGTATTTTTTTGCTCTCTCCAACTCTCCATTCACTCCACTTCTAATCTGCCAATTAGGATTTCTCTAGAGTCTAGACTCTAGAGTACCAATACCAATAGGACAACCGTGACTGTAGTTAGATGCACGTTGGATATTTTTGTACCGAGTGAGGTAACATTTTAGTCGCTCTCTCCATTCCAGCCGGCTAAACACACGCACACATGAATTGATGAGATTCACTATGTAAGACATGATTCTATTCGCTCCTAATTTTATTTGCATTTTACAAAACTTTATATAAGTTCTATAAAATGATATCAAAATATTATTCTGAATCAACTCGAAACTCTAGTCAATTGTAAGGTGCTTGTCAATCAAACAAATTCTTGCAATTTTATCAATAAAAAAAAAAATGCAAATCAAATGCATGAGTAGGAACATGTAGATTCCCAGAGCAAGTAAAGCTAAACATGTTTTGATTCAAACTGCATTTCAAGTAAAGCCCCTCTTTTTATATCACAGAAGGCAGAGGAGTATAGACTACCTAAGGAATATTCTATATTTTTGAAGGAATTCAAAGCACATCCCTGACACAACCAGAAGTTTTGATGACATTGTGCATACATGTTAAAAACTTATTTTCTTCAAGGTAGATAGGTATCAACATTATATGCAAAAAAAAAAAAGATTTTTGAAAAACGAAAAATATCAAACGAGTATAGACTTCCGTCTTCCATCTTCTCTACAATAAAGACAAATCTAAGAAGAAAACCATTCGTGCGTATATAAATATCGACAATCGTAAATATCATCACGGAATCCATTCAAGAATGTATCCTTTCGATAGCACACAGCACACACAAACAGACAAACACACAAATACACTCTACACAAACAAATAAGTTTTCACGAGCCCTCTCTTCACGCAAGAAAGTGCAATTCGTGAAGCGATTTCCTAGCGCTTCCGGGAATATTTCAATACCAAAACCTTGAGGATAAGAAAATCCCACAACACAGCAAAAAAAAAAAAACAACAACAACAACAAAGAATCCTTGAAATTTATAAAAGATATATTTGCTTCTTAACCAAAAAATGGAAGGATTTTCGTTGCGACTCACTAGTTTTAATCCCTTTTTGCTCGTTCTTCTGGAGTGATTCCAGTGTATTTTATTATAAACAGGAAATGAGAAATCTAACGATGCTTTTATATCCTTGATCGGGCAAATAACGAATACATTTTATATTTAGATATCTACTCGTATACCTAGATAGGATTTGTTTTTTTTTTTTTTTACTTTTTCATTTTGAATTTCACTATGTCATGCATTCGTGAGTTAGAGATGTATGGTTTGTGAGATCAAAGGACATCGACTTATTCTGCTTTTTATATGTCTATGTGCTTGTTTACGTATACCTATTCTATACCTAAGCAGATAAATAATAATTTTTGAAATCTTCTTGCATCTCAAAGTTTGCAATGACTTCAAAGTGAATCACTGCACTGCACGTTATTTTCATTTAACAGGGTGTTCTTATTTGAAATGATTTTAGCTTACATCTATAAGAATTTGAGAATGGAAATTCTGTCGATATTCTATAAGGAAGTTGTACTCATGCACACAAGCCTGCCCGTACCCCCTTTAGAAGAACTAACGCTTCTTTGGTATATTCGAAAGGAAACCCCAAGCAACGTATGATTTACAGTTCACATTGCATAATTTTACCAAAACAACATCTAATGAACTATTTTTTTGAACGCCTTGTTACTTGTCAGGAAGCTACATATTTAACTTTTCGAATAGCTAGAACATTGATTTGCACAGCTGGGAAAGCTGCGGATGAAATAGACTATTGATTGCAGTTGCGGCAGTGTAGAGCAATCATAAGAATACGAAAGTAAGCTGCTATATCGAATTTTTCCTATTTGATTGCAAACAATGGCAGCTACCCTCTGCTTAAAATGAGCGACCGACACTTAAGATGCCATGAAGGAGCACAATGTTTCTCAACGTGGGTTTTGAGGAGTCGTACTGGCAAATAGAAACCAATACCAGAGAACGGAAGACGACAGCAATCTCTACAGAAAGTTGGTTTGTTGCAGTTTCAAGTGGTGCATTTCGGTCTTTGTATTACTCGGGCGAAATTTAAGCCTTGAAAAGACTGCAAATTCCAAGGTCTTATATGAAAAGTTAATTATTGACTGCAGTACTTTTTTGTTGGTTTTAATCACAGAGCAGAAGAAGAAACTTTCTAATAAAACACTAAAACTAGTCAAAAGTACTGCAGCTAAATTAACTTTTAGTCAAATAACTGCTTTCATTAACTTAACAGTCAGTAATTTAGTACTGACTGCTAACTGCTTATTTAGCAGTTAAGGTACTTAGTAGAAGTACTAACTTGGAGTTAAAATAAAAAAAAAAAAACAATTGACTGTGTGATTGAATTGACTGCATTTTGTACCGATGGACTGCAGTCTTTTACAGCTCTGATCTGAAGCCAGGTGCGGACAACAGGTGGTATACTGTTGCAAGTCATTGATATTTAAGACAAAACTGTAGCCTACCTTATCAAGTTCCTCTAGAAGTCTTAAAGGAATAAGTACGTTTGTGAACAGACAGAGGTTCCTACGTCGCAAAAGTTAGTTATGATGAGGCATTTATCTGACTCACGAGTTTTAAAGGGCCAAGCCGTAAGATGAATCAAGAGGCTAAAGGCATAATACCAAATTTAAAATTGGAAAGGAAGACTTCATTCAAACACAGAAAAGCTGTCAATACTCACTGGAAGATGGCACTGCAGTTCATTTATATTTGTTATAGTAAAACTGTTTCTGCTGTTTTTTGGGGGCCTGTTTAATGTAGGTATATATTGAACACCCTTTATTTATTTATATAAATTTCGTGCTATTTCACGTTGCTTTCTTACCTTAAGGTTAAATTCATGTCTTGCCCCAAAAGTAGCAGCTTATGTTGTATCTACTCAAGGAAATCCGAAAATCGGTTAATACCGCCTCTTGCATAGATAGACAGAATGCAAGTTAGTATGTATATACACTCTATATATATAAACAAACAAGGACCTTATACCTCTTATAACAAATATCTGTATTATGTATATACTTATGTGTGTTTTTGTGGTGATGTAAACATTCATTTTGTTCAGAACTAAATTCTTGCAAATCGTACGGATAACAAAATAAATCCTTTTGTCCTATGCAAGGGACACAATATGCAATGCATCCCCATCAAGATATAAGTATAAACATTAAGAGAATGGGTTCAGTTCAGGGCTCCCAAAAACATCCATTTTACTATTTGCTTACATCTTGTGTTATAGCATTGTATTCCTGCCGTTTAATGTTTATCTACGATATTGCCAACTTGCAACATAGATTCGTGTTTTCGTGTTGGTATATATGACTAAGGACGAAGGGAAAGGATTTTTATCTATAAACACAGACAAGGCACTTATATTGGGTAATACCCAAATACATATACATATATTGGGGCCGCATTGTGGGAAATCTAGAGATGTAAAATCAATTGTAATCGGTTGTTTGGGATTATAAAGAAGAAATAAGTGGAAGCACTGATGGTGTGTGATGGTATTGAGTATTGTATGGGAGGAGAAACATCGTCACTGGACATCATCTGCATATACAAATGCCAAAGAGGTGCAAAAATATCCATAAAGTGCAACAAGAACATTTTCTGCACACACATATCGAACATAGTACAAGTTTGAGTGGTAGGAGGGACACCTGCCATCAGACACAACATAACGATTAGATTGTTTTCCTATGCACCATCGCATCAGATCCATAACGAAACAAATTAAATTTGAAATTAATTTAATAATTCAGTTTTTGATTGCAATTGAAAATCAGGTGCGCAAGTACGTGTTCATTGAGAGATAGCAATCAAAGTAAATTTTTAGGTACAGTTGTTTTCAAAAGGATAGACATTTTCGAAAAGAGGTTCAGCAAGAGAACAAATCAATTCGGCAAAAGAAAAAAATTGCCCAAACGACTTTTTTGTTTGCTGGAACAAATTTCGGCTTTGTTTGCAGCAAATTGGTTAATTCGTTTGTGTTAAACACCTTTTGCGAACGATAAACAAAAAAGTTTGCAGCAAACACTTAAATTCGTTTCGATAAATCAATTTATGCAAACGACAAATAAAAAAAAAAAAACAAAGTTCAGCTTAATACCGGTTAGTCAGCCTGTGACCTCATTATTTCTTTAAGTGTTGGGATTTTTGGAAGTTTTTGTTTACCTACTATTAATCCCCTTTGATGGACAGTCCTTTTTCCTTTGAAGGAAGCCCATTTTTTAGAATGAAAAGCTAAAATTTTCTGTCAAAATGTATTCTAGCTTCAACGCGAGGAGTCTGTATTATTATTTTTACTTTTCAAAGGTGATGCATTTTTCTCAAAGCTGAGGATAACTCGTTGGTTTCCAGGGTTTTGGAGATGAAAGCACAGTAAAACAAGGAGAGAAATAATGAAGAACAAAGTGAATATGAGAGAAACTAATGAATTGAAATTATCAGTCAGGAAATAATTATCAGTCATTAAATCCCCTGAACTCAAAGTAAAAAGGGTAGGTAAGAATTTTGAGCTAGTTTTTCGGCTCCGATTTTGTGCTACAAATATTTTTAAATTGGGCTACGGAATAGTTCAGGACATGGCTACCCTGGTCAGAAGAAGCTTATGCTCTAAATTTAGAATGAATATGGAAGCTCAAAAGGAGCTAGCGTTCAAAAAACGCTCAGTGCCAAAAAGTAGGATCTATAAGCCGAGGAACAACTCTTTATTAATGGGTGTTCAAAACTCCAAAAGCGAGCCTCGCCCTCGATTTTCTTACAATATTTTACCTCTTCTTGGATATATTTTTACAAAAACCGAATGTAAATTCTACCCAGAGAGTAAAAATTAAAAATTAAAATAATAAGTACATGGTTTCGATGTGTTGAAAAGGTGTTATGCGATGCTGTATGATTTTTGACATTTCACTTTCCGGGATTGTTTGGAGAAACTTTATCTTTATTTTGTTTGTAGAGTTTCGTATTTATCCAATGTTTGTTGTCGTTCCAGAACATGTTTAAACTCCTAGCTGGACCTTTAACTTGTAGGCCAGAGGTCCCAGCTTAGAAGATCCAGATTTTTGTCTAACTAAAAACTTATTGAAATTAGGTGTTTGCTAAGTAGTTCACCCTGACTTGTAAGCAGACGTCATTTATTGGTGTTTAAATTTGTTCCGCTGGATGCTATGCCTAGATCCAATTAGAAGTGGCTTAATGTTAACACTCCTTTCCCCTTCCTCGTTTGCTTCTGCTAGTAAACCACCTTGATTTTCTATCTTCTTTTAGTGTTACGGGCCCTTAATATTCGAATATATAGAACAGCTAGTTGAATTTTGATTAAACTAGAAATAAGATCTTAATTATTAACATAAGTTATTAATTATTAAAACCTACAATACATGTTTGAAGTGCCTAACATTCCGATCTAATAGCTATAAGTTTATTCATTTTAAACAACCGATTCAAGATTTCTTCGGAAGCACCAAGAAATAAAAACTGATGAGATTTATTTCAAAATCTAGATCACAACATCAAAGCCCAGAAACTATCAAACGTACATTAATTCTACATGAGTGAGTTAATTAAACGTGATTGTTTTTTTTTTTCTTTTTATAACTTTTATATAATTTTAATTGGAAATAACATCAAGCCAATCGCTAAACTTCTAGTTCCATCACTTATGACTTTAATTTAACTAAAAGATACACACCATCTAATTAACAGATAAATTGAGATAAAGTTCTAAGCTCACATGGAGAAGGAGTATTTGAAAGTCGAAGAAAAAAAAATAAAAAAAATATCCATGATTGAATAACACTCTCTTGTCTCACAGATGAAGTGTCGGATAGCGAAATACTTTTAATTCCATTACTTCTTGTGCACCGAATGTTTTAATTAAGAATTTCCTTTGACACTAATTTGTAGGAAAGTGTGCTACTGTTGGATAAAAATCCACTGCCACTAGCCGACTAGAAACTAAAAACTACACATCTCATGGCAGATGGTGTTGATGTGAAAAAAAGAATTCTCTCTGTCTCTCTCTTTCTCTCTGTTATCTAACTGAAGTGTTTTCAGTGTGTTCAGTCGGTGAAGTTTGTAATTGACGACTCACGTGCAGAACAAGAGAAACTTTGGTACATAGAAAGATGAAGTGACAAACGTCATAGTTGTATAAAGGTGTTTTTGATAGTTCTGAGGGGCAAGGTATCTACAACGGAACTCGAGCAAGAAGACACCTGACTTTTATTCACATGAATCTTACTTCTGCCATTTCGTATACAATGTCCTTTGGCTAGTTGTTTTGCTTTAACTTTTTTTTGTATAGAGATGCATCGCTTTCCTTGTAATTCTTTGAAATTCAATTCTATTATCCTGTTAGGTGAAACTTACTTTCAAAAAAGAAAAAAAAACTTCAGACACACTCATTTCATTTGCTATTTTAATGTTTTCTTTTTCAACGATTTCAGTACAGTCACTGGTCACAACATCCTTCTTACTTTTTGTCATAATTTTTTCATTGACACAAGTTTTTTTCTTTATAACATAAGTTTTGAAAACTGAGATTTAGAATTGAAATAAAAATTTGTTATCTTAACAAAAGAAAAAAAAAATAAATGGACAAACATAAAAGATTTTAGTAAATTAAGTTAAACTAGTAAAGGAATTTTTTAAGAGCTTCTTGAAATTAACTTTTTATAAAAAAAGCAACGAAACTATGTTCACTGGACTTCATTCTACAATTATATCCAAAAGGAAATTTTTGATCCCATTGGGATATTTTTTGGGAAATTTTTATTTGCCCTTCTTATCCTTACAACGTTAATTTAATGCTTGATTTTTTCTTGCTGCATCAAAAAATAGCCCTTAAATCTAATAATGAACAAAAGAAAACCCGAAAAAAATGTTTTCTATATGAATTTTCTTACAAAGAATAAAAAATATTTGCAAAACAACTTCTTAAAACATATAATGTACTTTAAAAAAAAAAAATTAAAAAAAAATAAAGTTCTCTTTAATCCTAATAAAAATGACAATTTCAATATCTTTTCTTTTCAGGTAAGTTTCAGCAAATTCCGAAGTTCCTATTATTAAAATGTATGTATGTCTCTCTAAAAATTCTCTTTCAATATGGCTACTTCTCAAAAGAAACCAATTACCAATTCAAAACACACAATTCTTTAAAACGGTAAGCCAAAAAGTAGACATTATAAAGATCGTTAGATAAGTATCCAAAGAATGCATAAATTTCCTTTAAAATAAATCTAATAATCACATTGCCATAAAAGCTGAATCTTCTTCCTCATCTTTTATACCCAAACAAAAAATTCAGAAAAAAAAAATATTCGCATCAAATCATTATTACGCCCTATCGACAGCAATTCAATTAGGCATCAAAAGAATGACAAATCCAAGAGAGTGACTCGCACACCATTTCAACACCATCATACACCGCACGGAGTGCTATTTTCTCACCGGAACTCGGCGGAAATGGTAATCTTCCAAAAAAAAATTATGATATCTCAGAATCTTGAAGAACGAAGACGTGCAATGACGATGCCAATGATGCGGATGCCCCCCCCCCCCTTCCCAAAAAAAAAAAAAAAAAACAAGAAATTGACGTTCCAACAGCCAGGACCACCCCAGGACCCATTAAAACCATCACCATGACGTTGCTTATGTATAAATATAAATGAAAGACGAATGTCATGTCTCCGGCACGTTATCGAAAAATTATTTTTGTATTTTGTCCTTGCTATGTTCTCTTTCTGTGATGATGGAAGATATATCTAATTTTTCTTCTTCTTGTTATTTTTGCTGCTGAATCCTGAATCTACACCTTCATTTTATTTATTTTTTTATATTGACTATACGAGCTCATATTCAGTGACATCCTTGGTGCTGATGCTGGCTGACACCTGGGTGCCAAACTGTCGTCCCTGTGGAATAATAATTTTTTGCTGTCATTGCTTCCGGTAAATGAGTCCACCATATTTGTCATGAAAGTGTGCGGACGAGTTGTGTTTTGATAATTTAACTTTGTTTCCGGTAAACCGGAAAAGTATCATTGATGGATTTTTTACCATTTTCTTATGGTGTCTCCCTCTCAATCAATAATAATAATAAAATCAATGTTATTTAATTAACGTGTAAGACATTTTTGGGTTTGAGAGAAGAAAAATCAAGGGGAGTTTTTTATTTGAATTAACTCAAATCTATTTCTCACTCAATTCTATAGTCAGACTTTTGCTTAGATGAAACTGACTCAAAAAGTGTCAATGAAGCTGACTCAGCTCAGCTCATTTTGGGTTAAGTCATCTGACCCAACTCAACTCTAGACTTCATTAAACTCGACTTAAAATTTCATTTGGGCATTCTCACATCCGGCTTTTGTAGTTGATTTTGAGTTGAGTGCTCTCATTTAAAATGTCATGAGTTATGTCAGAGTAGTGTTTGGTTGAGTTCAGAGTAAAGAACTGCATTAAGCAATGCAAAATATGAAAGTTTCGTTAAAGATTGACTCAATTGAAAATACAAAGTCATTTAACTACTCAGTGTTATCCAGCCAAACTTATACGAGCTAAGCTGCAAAAAAATTATTTGAAAATTGAGTTTAGTTGGTTAAGATGACTTCATTCAAGTTGAGTTAAGTTGAGTCGGGTTGCTATGATACCCTTCGAAAAGTTTATGCGACTAGGTTTCAATAAGTTGAATCGAAAATTGACCAGAGTTAACTGAGATCATTTCACGAATGTTAAATTGATTTGATTCGGTAACACTTTTTGAGTCGAGCCTCTTAATTTGAGTATATGAAAGTTTTCGTTTGATTAAAACCTTGGACTACCAACCATCATGCATTTATTAGTTTGTTGAACAAAGTGTATTCTATTCATTTTCCTGAGATGCATATATGCGATGCATTCAACTAACCTTAACTACTGACATTCCCAAATGACCAAAAACATACTTCCCATAACTGAAATTTCTATTTATCATTTTACCAAATCACCATATTTCGTCTAAATGCATTTTTGAATAAATCAAAAATCTAATTGAACATTCTGGGAAAATATTCGACACAAGAATATCAACATCATAGTACAATCTTTTCGTAAGTGTATGCACTGTATGCGTAAATATTTGAAAAACTATCAAAACTTCATAACAGAACCATATGTTAGATGAATATTACAAAAACTAATCAAGTAATACATACTTCTCAGTCATCACTATGAGCTCTCAACAAAACATAAATATCAAAATTTTCCAACAATGAAAATCTGATGTTCGAACAATTTTATTTACTATTTATAATGAATTTCAATTCAAATTACTTCTTGTTCTTGTGTTTTATTCAAAAATTTTAAGCAGGATATGTTTTTCTAGTTCCCTTTCCTGCCTTCGTGCGAGGAGGAGAGACTATTGAAATTGTTATACCTACATAGAAGCATAGAAAACTGTTCCCTTGCATTGTCTTGTCTTGACTATATTCCTCAAAGACCCACTCTTTTGCTTTTGGATTTTTGATAATTTTATAAATGGTATCTAGGGTAAGGGTTGAAAAAGTCTAACTTTGGACATATAAATTGGGTATAACCTATAACGATGACCCACTCAGTGCCGATATCAATCTCAAAAGTTGAACAACTATACCCAAACGATTTGGGTCGAAGTTGCCTTAGTTTCACCAGAAAATTTGTTTCAATTTTAATAATAAAACAATCCTTGACCATATCTTCACCCTTGTCTTTTCTCTTTCTATAAAAAGTTATCATTTATTTCATATACGCATACATATATAAAATAGCATGAAATTCTACAATTTTTAGTTCTTGACATTTTATGATTTAAAATATTCTTTAAATTATTCACAATCTCAATATCCCATTCAGGCTGTTCCACTTTGATTGTATAGTTATGGATAAGGATACCCTTTAACAGGTCTTGTTTCGTTGTAAGAGATGTGTTTTTTTTTTACAAAATTCAGAAGTATGTTTTAAGTTTTTCCATAGTAACTTAAGATCCCAGGAACTTAGAATCTTCCCCGAAACATATAGCAGATTTGCATTTACATAATACTTATAACCTAGTTTCAATAGTAACAATATATTAATAGAATTATGAAATAGAGCTTGACATTTTTAAAGTTCAAAGGACTTCTAAGCTTTACAATAGTTGGTACAGTATTTTTGAAAACTTCAGATTGATTTTATTCAAAAAATAACCATTAATTTAAATTTCTTTGGATTTTGCGTAAAAAATAGATATGTGTTTTGGCAATTAGAATAAATTTGTTGTCATTGAAAGTCATTTTTAAGTTTGTTGGACAACTTTTGCATCCATTGTTTTCTGTTTCAAGCTGTTTTGTGTGTTTCCGGAACTAAAATGTTTGTTAAAATTTTAACTTTTGACTAACATGTGAATAATCTTTTGATCTTTTGGTTTGGTTAGATATTTTATCAAAGAACAACATTTTAAAAAAATTTCAAAAAAAAAAACATTTCTTGTCCATAATAGGTGAAATCCAAAGATGGTGTTCTCAATTCAGTACACTGGCCAAATCAGTGCTAAGGAATTTTTTAAACTAGATTTTTAGAAAAATGGATTTTTCAACAGTTTACTGCATTAGCTTTTATAGTAGAATAACATAAAAAAAATACTGTGGCATGACTAGCTCACGAAGAAATAAGACCTAGTGACTTACTCTTTCAAACATTTCCTGTGTGCGTTTAGTAACCAGGAATAAAGCGGACCTACAATTTTGTCCCAGTTCCGAACGGGTTTTTCGTGGCAGGCAGTACTTTTAGAGATTTTTCAATTCTTCGCAACAGGCAGTACCCCATAAAAGTCAATTAAGTATAGGCTGGCAATCATACACAGACCTCTGGCGTGACAGTCTTGCGCACTCACCATTACGCCAAAAGGCACTACAATGACTACTTTACGTAAGTAAGCACTTACGATTAGGGGCAATAGAACAAATATCCATATATTTTTTGTTCATGCCGTTAGATTAGGTCCTTCAGAAAAAATCAAATTCCTCTCTAGGGGCTCACTACCAAGTTTGAAACCACTTCAGCGCCTTAGGCAGACAGACAGAATTCACGGACCCACTATTTTAAAGCTTCTTCCAAGAAATCCTTACGATTAACATTTAAATAAAGGCTTTTATGGAATCTTATTTCTCATTTTCAGTGTAATTTTTCCGGCAAGAGGTACAAAATATGTAGGTATTAAATTTTTAACACTTTTTTTTCTATTGGGCTCTTAAATTATTATTTTTTTTTTACTGATTTCTCTTAAAAATCATTTGAACTACTCTAAACTAGCAATTGCACTCACCAAAGCTGTCTTCAGTTTGAGTGATGGTCATTATGGTATTTTGAATTAAATCTTTTATCTTTACAACAAATTTTATTAAAAAAAAAAAAAATAATAAAATAAGAGAAAACCAACAACAAAATGAGTCAAAAGCAAAAACTTTCTAAATCACTTCGACTCTGTGGCAAGTTTCAATAACAATCTATCACCATAGAATGGACAAATTCAACTGTCTACGGTCGACCAAGTGACGTGTCCTAACCCTAAGCCATCATATATAAATTGTCTTTGTCGTCGGCCCCGGCGTCGGTCGTCGTCGTCGTCATCGTTGTCCTTGTCATCTTAGTTCGTCCATCTACCCTGCCATGTCCTGGCGATGGCACATCTGCCCTCTATCTATGCGGTATATATTGTCTCTAATTTTAATGGATTATATGATGAATGAGAACCGAGATGAGATATGAAGACAAAATGTCCAACATGCGGGTGCGGGTCCGGTTCCGGGTAAAGTGAACTTTACTTTCCTTTTGGTTGCCATTACCATCAGTCGCTGTCGGCCCCGTCTTTGTCGTCCTACCAATCAACCAAGCATCATTGCACTCTTATTCATCTATGGTGGTTGTCATACTCAATGAAGTGAAGACCACCGCATACACTCAAACTCAAATAGAACAAAATGATGGCAATGCACTTTGAATTCGTCTTATTTCTTCATAATGTGTATAGTTACAGTCATATCATAACGAAGCGTGATGAACAAGTACAAGGTCCAGTTAAGTGCTTTTGTTTGTTAATAATTTGCATAAAAGATAAATGTGATGCGTAAGCTTATTAGCTATTCATATTTACGTTAAGACATTCAACGCCACCCGCCCACCATGAGTCGCGTCATATCTCATATATGTATGTATATTGGTCGTCCCGTCCCCCAATATATGAATTTTAACATCACTCTTGTCTCCTTGAAAGTGTCCTTACATGTTATTCCTTTCCTAATGAGGACAATTTGAATTTTCTATTGAATTAATAGCCATCAGCCGTGTTCGTTTGTTCACTAATGACCTGCTTCGAATTTAAGCTCATCAATTAATCAATCACATATCACTTCGGGATAATTGATATGTGTGTTTACCCAATTTTGCTTACAATATATAATAATAACAAACATTAAGGACAACGACGTAGTTTTCGGATTCGTGCTTTATCTTCAATCTCTTTGTCAACGAAATTATTATATTGAAGGGTCTCTTATTGTTCTCTCTTCATTTCCATATAGCCCGGTTTAAGCTATTAAGGTGTTTTATGGAATTATTTTAAGTTGTTTTATCGTTATTTCCTTCACTTAAAGTAAATGCAATGAGGCCATTTAATCAGAATTCTGGAGAGACATGATAAAACTATATCGACAAGAATAAAATAATGAAAATTACTTTTTGTTAAAGCGAAGCGAATGAATATAATTCAATTTAAAGGGTTCCAAAATGCATTTCGCCTATAATTCAATTAAATGCTGGGCACAAGTAGGATAAATTAGCCGTCGAAAATAATAAAGGATTCTTGTTGTACAGGGACTAAATACTACATATAACGGTAATACTTACAAATAGAAACTGCATTCTTTTGCAAAGCTATTAGTTAAATTTTTAATTTGAAAAAAAAAACCTAAAAAAAAAGCAATTTTAACTCGAAGTTTAGAAAGAAACAAAGTTAACAATAACATTCAATACTATTTTGTACAAGATTTTGAAATGAAGCATTTATAGTTTGTCATATCAACTGCCGCTTTTGATTCTACTATACACCCTTATTTAAATGGATCAACTCAAACTCTAATATTAGTAAAACTAGAAACTTCATTATTATTTGTTGGGTTAGTTATTAGTTTATATTAGTTATTAGTTTATAAGACAGAAAACTGCAAAAAACCGTAACTGACTCACTTACTGTTAAATCATCAAAATTATTGAGCAATCTTAACGTTGAAATTTTCGCAATGGTTGAAATTTTTCATTGCCCGAAATATTATCAAATTCCTATGCGATGCACTTCTAATCAACTTAGAATCTTATAATTTAACAAATTGGAAAGGCTTAGAAAGGACGAAATAAGATTGATCGAAAATATAAAATTTTTCAACAAGTTGATAACTTGAAGTATTTAAGCGGTTGGTTCGTTGGACCCAATTTTCGACGACTTGGCTCTGAGCTCTTCCAACGATATCAGCTTGTTGGCATACACAAATGACTTAACGTAGCCCCAAAGAAAATATTCTAGAGGCGTTAAATCGCACAAACGAGGCGGCC
The DNA here is from genome assembly GCA_948107695.1 of Meliscaeva auricollis. Lineage (NCBI taxonomy): Eukaryota > Metazoa > Arthropoda > Insecta > Diptera > Syrphidae > Meliscaeva > Meliscaeva auricollis. The sequence continues at coordinate 74,869,910 of OX403617.1, forward strand.
AATCGACTGGCACATTTCTTGAAATAACATGCTCTGCTCATCAAACTTACTCTTCAATAATTCGATTGTAAGGTGTGCTGTGTGGCTTGTGGCACTATCCTGTTAAAACCGCTTGTTGTCCAAGTCCATATTTTCCAATTCGAAATAAAAATAATCGGTTATCACGGCACAATAACGCTGGCCATTCACAGTAACGTGACGATCGTAACGTCGACAAACAAATATGGTCCAATAACGCTGTGCGTCGCGTCGGCCAGACAAAGGTTAATGTCCAAACTATTTTCAATGAGTTGCTTTGGCCAAAAGGCTTATAAATTCGTTTTAAATATAATATTCTTCGACAATTACGAGCTGAATCATGCAATATAAACCCATTAAATGCTCGAGTCTCAATAAATGCTCCTTGAAAACTGGGTCCGATTTAGAATTCCAAAAAGAATTCCTCTCTCTCTGGATTCGAAAAGAAAGGTTTTGACGAGCAAAAAACAAAATTACTTCCAAAAGAATATCACGCTACTTCTTTTTTTCTGCTCCCATTAATATTTGCAAATTGTTCTTGATTGTATTTTACAGCTAATTCCAAGGTTTTTACTTTTCTAACGAAGTAAGGTGGTGTTCAATGATGCCTCGTGATCGAATATATCTACTTATTATTAGCAATGGATTTCTTTTTTTAAAAGATTGTCCCTTTTTTCAGTTATATTTGTTATTAATATCCGAAACTATATTTCCATTTTACCGCAATAATGAATTACTGAAAAGGATTAATTACCAATTGATGGTTTTTATGCAGAATATAAAATCATTTCATGTCATGTTTTCTGAAAAATTCAATCAATATTTTCCTGATTTTAATACAATTTTTGATGTGTTACGTGACAAACATTTTCAAGAAACTCTGAATGTTTCACTATCCCATTAAGGCATTTCTATGGAGTTAGTATAAAATCATCAAAATATTGATTGCCTGAAAAAATAACCTATAGCTAAATTACCTTTTCCTATTATTTTGCATAACAAAAAAAAAAAAGGTAGAATTGCCTAGAGTTTTGTATAAATAAAACTGAAGTTTGTTCAATGGAAAATAATCAAACTAACCATTCACCATTAACTTTGAATTTTACGAGTAAGCAAATCATAAACGATGTTAATTCATTATTTAGATGAAACTCGTGTAGGCTTTTGAATTTTCAATTACATTTAGTTGTTGATTAAGTTTTGCTTTGCGTTTTTGTTGTAATTCTTTGAATTTCTTGATGAGTTTTACATTTTCATCAAAACCTTTAGTATTGATTCACTAGGTCAATGCAAAACATGCTTGGATTGAGGAACCTACATTATACTTGAACCACTATTCTTTGCTTCACCGAAGTAGTTAGCACAAGCAAAGAGTTTATTTTCTCACTAAAATACTCTTGTAAGGATCCAAGGTTACGTTGATTCTATAGTAGTTTGTTGAAATTACATTGCCAGTAGTTCTATAAAGGGCATTTATTGGGCTCGCAGCATTAGCAAAATTGTTAAATTTTCAATGTGACTGCCAAAAAGCATTGCCAGCTAAAGTTTTGCTATCCTGTTTATGTACCAACGACAAAATTTAGATTTTATTTATTTAGAATTTATTAAAGTCAAGTCAAGATATCAATCAAACTTTGCATTTCAATGATAGAAGATATGAAATTTGTTGGCTTTTTTTCTATCTACCTATTATTGAAATTTTTTGTTTCAACAGCAACCAGCTACCTTACGTGGTTTTCTAACATCAAAACCGTATTTTCTGCATCACTACTATTAGAGACGACGAAACATCTCGGTAACCCAAAACACATGCAGCAAATGTATGCAAATTTCCTACTACGCCACATAAAGCCCACTCGAGATAGGAAAAAATGATTCAAAAAAACTTCACAACTCAAGGTTGGTTATGAATTGCAATAAACTATAAGTAAAAATTCAAAGAACAAAAAAGAATGAAATATCTGATCGTTCGTTGCAAGGTAATAGTGCGACCCACACAATGTCTAGTGAATGCACACGACCATTACGTCGACGGATGTCAGCCGAAGCCAAAGGCAAAAAAAAGGACGAAGACTGTACAGAGAGGGTAGAGATGAGGATATGATGTGAAAGAGCCAAAGCGCGTGGGAATAAAATAACAGAATTCCATTAAGCCACAGGTGCTGCTGCAGCAGAGTGACAGAGTTCAGGGGTAAGGAATGGTACCTATCTACCTCCTATACATACCTATATTCGCATTCAGGAGTAAAGCACTCTCCTATCGCTACTGCTATTTCTGGTTAGCATTTTCGCACTTTTATTGAATTTTTGTGTTGGTGCACCAAGCACATTAATCCACCGAACAACTGTGTGAATCAACCGAAGACACTATATCTATCTGGTTCTAGTTTTGGGCGAGGTGCGACGAGCACGAGGAGTTGAGCTCTGTTTCAACGCCCGTCGCGACGATTCATCGTACTCGCTTGTAGTCATTGTTGTTGTTGTTGTTGTTGTTTCTAATGCTATTCTACTCCATAGATTACCACTTCGACGTTCCCAAGGGAGGAGCGGGTGTTGAATTTTTGTATAGGGTGTTTGTCGTTTTCCGACACCAGCATATGCACTCAGCACTCTAAATTTCCATACAATGCACAGCACAGTCACCTGTGACAGGAATGATTTATTGCACAGCTGACAGATGAAACACATAGCACACAATACAATAGTAGTTTATACGTAGGTACCTACCCAGAAGAAAAGGAAGAAAAAGAATGTCCTTTGATCTATTGTTTAGTCATAACAGTTATGGAGTGTGGAATATAATATCCTGGAATTTTAATTCGAAAAAAAAACGAATCTCTCATCCACTTATCACTCTGGGAGACCTTTATTGTATTGTGAGTTGGGATTTTAGGGACTTTTTTTAAATAAAACTCATCAGAATATATTTCATTTGAGTAAGTTTTTGTGTAAAATTAAATTTCAGTTTGAAAAATTCAAACAAACAAACAAATTTTATTGAAATCGCTTTAGTCGATTACAAGAAAACAACACATTCTATACATTACGCATTTCCCGTGTATTTCATGAAATTTGATACTGCGTTGGCCAAGCTTAAGAGGCACTTTTGGCTACCGATTTATTTCGGAAGGTGTTAGGCAAGTTGAGCAACAAAATTTAAACAAAAATGGAGGTTAAAAACTGTTATCGGAGGCGTGTTTGATAACGTCGGAAAACTTTCAATCACAACCTCAATAAAGATCTTTTGAAAGAATAAACCTCACTGGCAAGTGTCTAATAACTCTATTAGCTACACTCAGATCATTTGATTTCAGTATGGAATAACTTCCAAAATTATTTCATAAGAATTTTCACGTCACCATTCAATTTTGATGACTTTGGTAAATGATGAATATTTGAGTGTCATAGCCTATCTTTCCTGCACTATTGTTTTTTGCATAAAAATCGTTCTTAAAAGATATTGTTAAATATTATTTTCCTTCAGCAACAAAAAAAAAAAAAACAACAAAACAACACACAAACATTTTCAATAATATAAAATCAAAATGTTAAAAATCCTTCCCCAATGAATTTACATTTCCGAAAAAAATCGCAAAAAAAAAAGGAATTTCTTTTTCTTCATTTTGTTGAATGAATTGAATTTATTCCTTAACCAAAGTAAATCACAAGTAATGGCCCAATTGGTAATCTGTATAGGCACCTGCAAAAGAAAAAGTAATTCCCTGACCACAATTCCTATCAATATCTATCCAATACCGTATACATGCTCTATCCTCAAATACCATTCCAACATAATGTTACCTTCTTCTTCTATCCAATCCAATCGAAACAAACACACCGATTCTTCTTTATGTTTTCTATGGCTGGCAAAATTTATGCAGATTACGTTCCTTTGTGTTTTGTGGGATTCGCAATAGCGAGGACGAAAACATATAAAATCCTTTAAATGAAGGTTTAAGGTGTGGTTTCTTTCTATAGGTATTTTGTATTCACTTGAAATTGAACCTTTAGCAGGAGTTGTGATGTGTTTTTGGTTACATCTTACTGTAGGCAATGTAACACATAAGAAAGCTTTACGATAGGTACAGGTTCTGGTTTTAACTAACATCAATCAACATTTAATTTGACTGCAAAGTAATTGAAAAGATTTTCAATCTGAAAAAAAGAAACGTACAAAAATATTCTTAGCAGAAAAAGAGCTTTTAGTGTTTTATGTAAAGGAGAGAAGAATTGAATTTTCGTAGCTTGTTTCGGATCCCTTCACATTATCGTATTCAAATAATACTGTTTATGGATTCCTGACCTGTTTGTTTGGCGTGGATCTTTGATATGTTCTCTAATTCCCGCCAAAACTAAATTCAGTATCATTTTGGCAACTGACAAAAAAACACGAATATCCTCCTCCATTTTCCACACTTCATCGGATCTTTATTCTTAGGGCCCTTAGTAATAATGATCTCTTTATCGCGGAGAATTATACGGAGTCTTTACCACCTTCTCTAAGTCATATACTCTATTATATTTTCTTTTAGAAGATTGACTGCTTCCCCTAATGGATCTGCGCCTGGCATGCAACTTCAGAAACCATCTTAATCTATTCCCGAAAAACTAACATTTAAATACAAAAACGATGAGCCAAAATGGAAAATGGTGTTTTCAGCATCTGATTCAAGCTTTTGAATTCTCTGAGATGCCAAGGAAGCTGGAGTTAAACAGTCAAACTGACTTGATTCTTATTTAAACTAACTACAATTTAATTACGTTCTACCCAAAGTAAGCCTTAAAATTTAAAAACCTCACACAAAAATTCATTAACAAAAATTCACGTTTCAGTCATTTAAAAAAAAAAATACAAGTTATACGATGCACCATACCTAAAAGCCATTTCAATGGTACCACGTACGCCCTCCAGTAAACACCTTCGAGGTATCATCAGCAACGTTCAACGCGAAGGCAAAAGACTTGCAATTTTCTATTCAAATGCAACCATAGCAGTTTTGCATATAAAAATTCATCAGCCTGTTAAATTAACCAATAAAAGCAAACATAATAATACGTGAAGAAAACTTGTGCTCGTTTACACTTAATAGTTGCAAGATGTTGAAAATTCATGACATAATTTCCACCTTGCCCGAAAAATATTCCTACAGCTAGTTAAGCATAAATAAAAATTAAAAAAAAAAAAAAAACACACAAAACAAAACTGAAAAACGTCTACATTGACAGTGAGTGTCACAAGGTTTCAGAAACATAGAAAAATATTCTTGTGTTAATTTCGATTTGTGAAAAATTGGTCAATTTTGTGAAAAATTGGAACTATACTTGGTTCTAAAGGTGAAATGAAAGAATTTCTCATTGAAACAGGGCGATACAAATATTTTAAAAACTTGCTTTGACATTATTGACGTCTTAAAAGCGGTATTCAAAATTTCAGAAATTAGTTAGTCAGATTGTTTTTCAATTTGCGGCAATAGTAGCTTTGCAAGACACCATTTTGTATTGGTAAACAATAGGAAATTCCGAAAGTTCAAAATTTTGAGACAATTTCTTGAACATTCTTACTCACTATCCGTTACGTACACAAACCAAATTGTTTATATAAAATTCAAGTTTTCAAACAATTTTGAAAAATACTCACATTTTGGAACAGAAGAATAACGAATCCAAAATCTAAGAAAGACAAAAATTTCAGTCACTAGTCAAAATACTTGAGAATTTTCAATTTTGGGAACTAGTTGTAAGTATTAAGTTCATAAAGAAAAATAAGTACACTAAATTTTGTATTAGTAAACATTTTGAAATCACAGTAGTTCAAAATTTAAAATTTCATGCATTTTGAGATGAATTTTTGAACAAAGAATAAAAAATCCAAAATCTTAGAAATACAAATTTCAATCACTAGAATTTTGACAAGATAGTTTTTCAATATATTTTTTAATACAAATCCCCAAATTGTTTGGTGTGTGTGTGCATTGATTTTTGATAGCGAATGTAGCTCATTTCTATACACAACACAATAGAAGAAGATGAAATGAAAAACCTAGAAAAAAGCGACTACCCGTTGGGTGTTGTCCTTTCCGGTAGATACTGTTGGATAAGTAGGAACAGTTACCTACTAACATTTTGGTGCATTTGCTGCGTTATATTATGCCCCTCGAACTTTTCAACAAAAGAAGACGACACTAACCCAAAACACCTAGCTAAAGAGAGTTGAGTAGTAGAGCCAAAGGTATACATACACAAAAATACACAACACAAAACACGCTAACTTGTGCAGCAGCAAGTTTTATCCTTAAATTACGAAGAAGTCACGTTTTTAAAATGGCTTTTTGTGCTTCCATTTTATTTTCTTGAAAGATGATGGCGGAGGTTGGTTATATAGTTGGTTTGCGTTTGCGTTTGGGTTTGGGTTTGGGTTTTTAGTTTTGGTGATGGAATGAAAAAGTAGGAAATCTCGTGCAAAGAGAACTTCCATCTTCAAACATTGAAGTCCTCGTTAAGCATCGTTGGCACTGGTCATGTTAAACATGGCACAAGGTAGCAGCAGTTAAGAAAAAAAAAAAAAAATTGACAGAATAAGAGGATGTCTTGTCTCAGGAAAAATATACCCTTACCTAGATCCTTTCTGCTCGGAGATTCATTCCATAAGAACTTGCTATTGTATGAACGCTTAAGATAGATATAAGGACCGAGACGAAGGATAGAAAGGAGGAAAAATTTGATGGAATGTAATTTGCACATTCACTATGTTAAGGTGCAATTTAAGCTAAGGAAACGTTAAACTACTTTTTTTTTATTTATTTATTTTTTTTTTTCGCTAAGGGTGTGGGTTTGATAAGTGTAAGGATGCAACTAGCAACTAACAAGACAGCCAGGATTATAGAGGTGTATGCGAGTATAAGTGTACCTCTTTATATATGGAACTAGATAAAACATGTGGAGAAGATCAACTGGAGCACAGTAAGTGCCTATTTAGATAATGTTTGTTTTAGGATAACTTTATCCTAAGCAGTAGTCTTTTGTGGTCGTACAAAAATTGTGAGAGTTAAAAATAAATGGAAATTAAAAAAAAAAAAACCTACGGCTTACAAAAAAAAAAGAAAAGAATATGAACCTTAATGGATTTTACCCCATGCATACATTTTTTTACTAGAGAGGTGGTTATGGTCTTTTTTGTTTGAAAGAAATAAAACAAAATCACTGATTTTGGTAAATAAAAATCTTAAGAAAAACATTGTGTGTGATTTAAAGACGGAAGTGATACTTTGTAAGCTTTTTTCTAGTCTAGTGGTTTTTTTTTAATTTTTTTTACATGGAAACCTGTACAGTAAAAGGATTAGATCAGTGCCAATTCAATTTTCAGAGAGCAAAAGTTGAAAAAATTATAAGCAGGATAAGGGCGGTGGAAAAATTTGGAATTATATGGTATACAAAAGGATAAACACAAATTTCCTACCAACAGGTTGGATGAAAGGGGATTGGTAGGCCAAAAAGTGGGTTTCGAAAATCGATTTTTTTACGGGTTTTATCAAAAGTAGACCTCGTAACGAAAAAAAATCAAGCAAGAGTTGCAGATGGTAAAAAGTTCTACAATTTACGTTCATAAATTTTTCTATACATATAACCTAAAAAATATTGTAAAAAATGGCACAAAATAATTTTTTTACTTTTTTTTTTATTTTATCTTTTTCAAAAAAAAATTGTGTGTATTTTAACGAATTTATCTTGAAAAAATAGCTTAATTTTTGGTGAGCAACTTTTAACTCGAATCTAGTATCAAAATTGCTATACCATGCAAAGTTTTTGAGAAAACAAATTTTGAACTTCTCAAAAACACTGTTTTTGTGATTTGAACTTGTTTCTTAAAATAGAATCTCTCTTTATTTAAAACATCACAATAACAGTATTTTTAAGAAGTTCAAAATTCGATATTTTAAAAACTTTGCATGATAGAGCAAATCTATAAAGTTATTGGCACTGGTCTATATATTTTGTCTTACAATAATGTTGTGTTGGAACTTAAAAAATTAAATAATACATCAAGACAAATTTCCAGAAAAATTTTTAAAAAAATGTACTGAAGAAAAAAAAATTCTTCTTGCGTTAAATTGGCATTAGGAATTTTCAGTTTTTGTTTTATGTAAGTTTTTCCGTGAAACTTTCTTATTTTGGTTTTTTTCTCTTCACTAAAATTTTAGAATTGTACGGTTTTTACACAAATTTTAGTTTGGAAAATGTTTGTTTGCCAGAAACTAGTTTGAGAAATGAAGAATTTTATTTTTCTATAGAAAAAAGGTTGCGCATACGCCACAGTGACCAAATTCGATCATGGATTATCTTGCAGGTTGTATCCTTAGCATTTTTTTTTATTATTCATTATTCTCATTACCTATCCATACAAACTATACAGTCTTACATATCAATCAATATTTTGGATTCAGGATATAAATGAAAGCAGATAAAGAATGCATAGCATATATTATCCAAATACGCTCATGAATACGAAACGAATGATACATACTATCAAAAAGAAATTGCACTGAACTATTTTAATACAAACTACCAAACACTTAAAAGGTCTTAGAATTTACTAAAGTTAAGAAAGTCGTATTTTGGTAACTTTAATGTCCACGAAGACATAATTTTAATCAAAAAAATTATTCTGAAGGTTAAATTCTCCCAAAATAAAACTAAATGTTTGACTAACCGAACTTGTTAAATTAACTTAAAGTTTTTTTTTACCTAACTTCCGAAAAACGCTTATCCAGAATTTTACTCAGGTTTAACCTCAAATCACTCCATTGAACATTCCTACACGAGTAAAAATGGTCCCAAAATTGTCACAGAAAATAGTCACCCTGCTTCTACAACGTTTCCCAAGAAATATAGATATTCCCCTCCATCATCATTTTGATGCGGAAAATTAACACATTTACCAAAAAAAACCTAGTTTTACAACAAGCATAGGTTTAATATTCTGCTTAAAACTGACATAACCATAAATAAATACATAAATATAAATATAACGCAAATGCAACTGATTTAATAAGATTTTAATAATATTTGTTTTTTTTAACACCGTCTTATGCCTCTCAAAATGGCATAAAAGCTCGAAATTTCGTACTCGTATTCAAGAACTTTGCATTTGATCATATTCCAAAAGTAAACTCAACTAAAGAATTAAATGGAATAATATGTTCTGTACTGTGATGTTACACTTTGCTTGTCAAAATTAATGCGAAAAGTTAATTCGCCTTTAAGTATGCAACATGTTGTAAAATGCATAAATGTTCCTAAGAATTCTTATTAAGATACTTTCCTGTTATTAAATTTACATACATATGTTGTGAGCCTCGCTAATGAAACTTTATCTTTCTCCATTCGGACGGTTTTCATTTTCACTTAACTAAATTTCTTAGACCAAGAGTGAATTGCAAATTAAGTTTAGCACAATAAAATGCAATTTTTATGACGTTCCACTCTGTTTCCTTCATATATGAAAAATCACAAGTTGTAAGAAAGATATTATCTTTTGTTCTAGTTTATAATAAAACTTATCATATTTTCGACTTCCTATTCCTTGTTTGTAGATATGTAAGTTTGATCTCAGCGAGTAACATAAAAAAAAAAAAAATTGCAAAACTTTTCGTCCATTATCCTTAACAACAAGCAACAACATGGTCAGGGACATAATTTTTTTTTTTTTTTCTTTTCTAACCGATTTTTTTTTTGGGACCATAACAATTTGCTGCAGCTGCTCGCAATATTTCTCATTCATTTTTCACAGTCACACAGTCTTTGTCTACTTTTCATGGTAAAAAGTTTTCCTTTGTATGAAATTTTGTTGGACGGAAACCATCTTTTAGCACCTTTCTTGTGTCGTAGAAGTTAACGTAATATTCATGTTGTGTTTTTAGTTGTAAGGACTTTGTACCTACACCGTCTGGACTTTATTATTAAAAAAAAAAAAAAAAACAATAAAAATAAAAAAGCAAAACATTCAAAAAAGATAAAACTATGTGAAAACTACTATCCTCCCAGATAAAGGAACAACTATATGAACTTGGGCAAGGTAATAGCCCAGGGTGTCTTTTTGTGGAAATACTTCCCCTTTCTAAAAGAGAGCCATTGCGATAATAGTTTATGAATCAACATTCATAGTTTTTATGACCTCCTCGTTTTGGTTTAAGAATAATAATTTTTATACAAAATTTATTGCACATGTGCCAATAAAATTTTTGTTTTTTTTTTTTTTAATAAATTTTACCTCAAAATTTGTGTTTATTTTCAGTTTCAGTGTTAATGTGAGAAACGAAGGCGAGAATTAGAAAAAAAAAATCAAAAATAAAATTATCATAAATAAATTTCATTTAATTTATAATTTTCAAAGCAATAAATTTAATTCTTAAATCACATGTTTTGAATTTAGTTCAAATTGTTTTATGAAATAAGCAAAAATTGTCGTAAGCAATTTTAGTTGAAAATGTTTTAAGATCAAGATTTATTTTAGAGACCAGTGTCACCACTCCTACGTAAACACTTGTTAACATAAAAAAAAAGAAAAACAAATGCAATTTAGAGAGCAGCAATAAAACTGTAACTAAAATTATTGTTCGTGACAGTTTTTAGAAAAAAATGCATGACTGTGTCGCACCTCGTTGGTACTGCTGTAAGCTAAAAAGCTAGAGTGAAATTTTGAGCTCCAAGGAAATATGCAATTTAAAGCTGTCTAAAAAAATGTAAAATAAAAATTGTTTTTGCTTGAAAGTTGGAACACTTTTTTAATGAATTTTTATTTTATTAATAAACAAAACATTTTTATATTATAAATATAACAAACGCCTATAAAAGGACTTGAATTAAAATTTGTGTGTACACTTTTCATAATAAGTTCGTGTTTTTGAAATTAACTGAGTTTTTTGCAGACTATTCCGATACGTTTTTTTAAATTCAAAAATAACGTGCTTGAAATATACTTAGAAAAAATAGTTTTCTCAAAAATGTCTCCTACGATTTCAATTAATAAAATCATGGTCAATTTTTTGGACAATGTCTTCTTTTTATGAAAATCATTTTATTCAATAACTGCTAAAAACGGAACCTCTTGTAGAATTGTTTTTTTTTGTAATTTTGCTTTTTTCCTTAGAAGTCCTTTGAAAATTTTATATGCATAATATGTTTAATAGTTGTTTTTAACTAATCTAACGTTTTAAAAATATTTTTCTTAAAAATCATCTTTAAAGAAGAAATAAAACTTCATTTTGAGGTCAAATTCATTTAAGAAGAAGTTTTTCGATTTTTTTTTTTTCATTTCTTGTAAACTGTATTTACAAAATTAGACTAAACAGTCTTAACAACGTAAGTAACTTTAGCTTAAAGGGCAGGTTCATGTGATCCAGTCACACATTTTATTATATTTACTGTTATTACGTTTCGCCAAAACATTAATATTACCGTACCGCAGTTCATTTTCACGGTGCTGGCAGAAGTTCAAAAATTCGATGTTGCATTGTCTGCAAAGTTCAGGGCTCAAGAGATTCCAATTAAGTTAACTAGCGTAATCTTTAAAATAAATTTAATTTTTTAAAATCTTTTTTTTTTCTTTTTTTTTGAAAACGTGTTTGTGTTTTTTTTATCTGATTTTGTTACTTTTTAATTCCTTTACAAAAAAAACTTAAATGATGCAAAATTGAATAAAATTTTAGAAAACCCTATACACTTTCAGTTCTCGTGAAGAAAAACAAGATGTCACGTTCAGTATCCTGTTTCTATTTGGGCAGCTTAGGTGTTCTTGGGAATGACGTCATAATTTTCATTATGACACCCACCGAACTCACTGAAACATTGTTGTTTCATGAACAAAAAACTGTCTGATATAGTTCAATATTCAGATCCTACAGGATAGTAACTAAACATGTGAACAAATTGCAAAGTTATGAGCATCGACCTACACCTCTATTCTACAAAAATAAAAAAGGACTTTTCAATATTCTTTTAAGCCCTTCAAATCAATTGTAACAATAATGTTTGATTTGAATCTCAAGTTTCCATTCTTTTTTAATGTTTTGCACTAAAAGAACATTTCCCCATAAATAATTCTTTACAATTGACTATAAAATGGTAATTAACCTTCCCTTGGGCTTCCTCTTGTCATTCTAATTACGAGACTGTCCTCTTTGGATGTTTAATATTACACAGTGCATTTAAAATATGCCCAGTAGTTGCAAGCAGCACGCACATGTTGAATATTGGCCACCTCATAGTAGTGCGAGCTCTCTAGACTCACAGTTAAATTAATGCACAAGAATCCTTAATCAATTCAACACTTTCTCGGAAAAAATCAACTCACAAAGGATTACGAATATAAAAAGCGCAAATATACAGTTTGTCTGCAATTATCTTCTTTAGAATTGAAATGTCACTGCTTATGTTGTACATTTAGCTGTCAGTGTTGCACATTCGTTATGATATGTTGCGCATAATTTTACATGCATAGGGATACACAGAGATATTATCCTTACTTCGTATAGAGGCTTCATCTTGACACCACCACCGCCGCCGCCGCAGCGCCATTCGCCGAGGCAGAGATGATTATGATTAAGTTTATTTGAAATGCATGATGTGACATTGCTCGGTATATTAATCAAATGGCTTATATTGCCAGTATTCCCGAGTTATGGCATAGCCTACGAGTATACAACCAAAGAAGGTCTACATACGGCCAGGATTTGCAATTAACTTTTCCCCCATATGAGTCAGGAACTTCTCTTCTCTGTGGAAAATGGAAATTTTAACTGAGCAATGCAAGTTTGGTGCTGTAATCAGGCGCCTATAGAAATGTCCATAATGCACATGAATGCGATGCACGTTTGGGAATTGTATCTACTACCAACGACGACGCACTAGGACGACACGACTATGTTAATTTTCAGGGCTATGGTAATGCAGAAGAGGCTTTATATGTCCTGAATGCATAGTGTCATCAGCGGACCGGTAAGGCCATCATGCATCTCAAGCTCAAGCATTGATGACTATTCTATACGCAAATGTCCTAGATACACATTAGTTGAGATGGATTTCACCAGGAAAGTTGAAATTAAATGCACAAAAGAGAACCACATCAAGGATGCTTTGATGAGAACAAAATTTAAAGAAAATCTTCAAAATTTTGCTAAGTACAGAAAATTACAGGCAGTATTGAGTAATTACAATTTTGGAATCAGTACAGTTCTGAATACTAATTGCAAAAAAGGCTCAACATGTAAGTGTGCACTCAGTAAAGGTCTGCATTGAATGCCCAAGTATATACTGAGTACAAACGTGTGTACATTAAACTACGTAGTGATAAAGAAAAAGTCTCAACTGAGTACTTAAAAAACTGCATTCAGTACATAATAGAATGTATTCAGTACATATATGTAAGTTTGTACTCAGTACATATAAATTGAGTTGACTATGTGACATATAGCGCATTTGATGTATTAATCTTAAAACTTTAACTTCGTGTACTGAATTTCTTCTAAATACTTTAGCAATACTGCACTTTTTAATTACCAACAGCACATTCTTAATGACGCACATTTAAGCTGAAGAAATTTATTAGACAATTTTTATACTTATTTCAAATTGAAGTAATCCTGTTTTATTATCCTGATGTGTGCTTCTTTTATACACATGTGATCGAGGCTTGTGTTCCTTCATGATGATTTTATTTATGTCACAGTGTAGAGTGTGTAGTTTCTGTTAATTTCACAACATTCTTACTGTTTTTTTGATGAAAAGAGTCTAATTAAAAGTTTGTTTGGAAATATATATATGAAACAAGACTTGTGCATGCATGCATGTGCCATACCTACACTATACAACAAACAGTCTGTATTTTTAATTGAAAAAATAAAATAGAAAAATAAAAAATAAAAAGAAATAAACAGAAAAACCAACGATAGAGGTTCATACAATGATCATCTTTCGAGTCCTGTCAGGTGGCACACATACTTAGGGCACAAGTATTGGTGTCACATAATATTAGTTTAATGTCTATTAGAGTGACCCATCATTGTGTGGAGAAAAAGGATATCAATATTTGAGTTTTAACGAATACTTTCTGAATATGAATTTACTTTTTAGTTTCAACATAACTATTACTTATTTATATTAATCAGTCATATGACATTAGAAAGAAGAAAAACAAAACGATCTGTCATTTATCATCATTTTGTAATTTATTTGGATTTTTTTCCAATTTTGCTACTTTAACGAAGAATTTCACTTTGCTTACAGACAAACTGCACCCTAAGTGTCGCTATATTTTTCATATAGTTTTTCCCATAGAATTCGAAAATAAAAAAAAAATATTCATGGATACATTTTCGAGATATCATTTTTTTAAAGTTTTTTATTTTTGTATTTGCCCATTTCTCAAGTAATAATTTACGGGTCTGAAAAAACAAAAAAATCAACACCTGAATACTGATAAAATTTGAAACGAATTCTATCTAATTTTCTTTGGATAAGTGAAGAAGAATTTAAAGATTTTTTCAAGCATAATTTACAACACAAAGTTAGTCTTACTCAAAGGTAGGTTTTTAAGTTACGATCGTTTTTGTGAATAGAGTTTTAGTTCGGCTTTCTTAGTAAATTTTCATTATTTTGTATATAACGGAAAAACTAAGCTGAATCTGAAAATTTAACATAAGAAACTTTTTTTCGGAAATTTAATTTTTTAATTTTACAAAAATAATTATGGAAGAAAGGTTTACAAAACCAATTTAAAAACAGCTATTGAAAGTAAAGTTTTTACTAAATTATTCATAATTTTGTCTGATCAATTATAGATACATGCCGTACGAGTAATATAAGAAAAGGCTTTAAATTCAATATGCCAGACCAAAAATATAAAAATAGCTAAAACTGGCTGAGATATAACATATTTTAGTGCAAAAATATGGTTAAAATTGAGGTCAAAGCTTAGAAAACAAATTAGAAAATTAGAATTTTTGAGATTCTTGTGACCATGACGTCCAGATTAAAACACGTTTTGTCTATCGTTTGTTCTATAGTTGCGAAGGTCTAAATATCTGTTGAAATATACAAAAAAAAACAAAGAAGATTTAATTCACTGTTTAGACGTTAAAAAACATATTATTTACATTTTGGTATTTTTTTAGAGAAAAATAAAATACTTTTTTTAGAGAAAAATAAAATACTTCAAAAAAAGATCGTAACTATCTACTTAACAAATTTTCAATAATTTTGACCGCCAATAACTTTTTTTTGTGTTCAGTATTTGAATTGATTAGGAATTGTTTTCATAGATTTGTACATATTCAATTTTTAACACACAGAGGTCGTCAAAAGTGATTAAGTTTTTAACAATACAACATTCAGATTTAAATTTTTATAAATTATAAGGCTTGAAGGCAAACATAATTAACTTTAAATAGATATCTACCAAAAAATCAATTGGCTAAAAATAATCTTGAAAAATGACGATGGCATAGTTTTTAACAAAGTTAAAATTTTTCCGTAATTTTTTATCATTTTGCTATTCATTACCTAACGGTTTATTTTTCAGTAATGACTTTATCGTGTCGGCAAAGCTTTAAAATAAACTTCAAGACCATATCCTTGATAATGGCATGAAATTAAACAAAACATATATAATTTTTTTTTATTGGTACGTGTTTACTCACTTTTGACGCTCACTGTATGTATCAAATTTCAGCAAAGTTGGATATAGTAAGATAATAGTAATTATTTTTTGACTGGATATTTACATACAACCGACCATGTCTTGATCCTTATTCCTTGTAAATACATAAAATAAAAGCTGTTGAACTTTCTGAAAATGCGTGCACAGCCTTGCTTAGTTTAATGCAATAAATATTAAGGTCGGTTACTACTTGTCTACTTCAACTAGAAGCCGCACGCAGAGGATATGATTTTGTTGAAAAAAAAAACGCATAAAAAAAGAAATAAAATATTCTATAGAAAAATAAATTTCTATGGCATTGACTGGTAGAGAAAATGTAATTTAATTTAAATAAAATAAATAATAAACAATTCTTTAATTTTGAATGCAGAATGTACTCTGTAGGTATACCTACAAATAGCAAGTATTTTTCTCTTATATTCGAACAGAGTACCTACATACACATACACTGTTATACATATTGCATTAAGCATACATTCTACACAAACACATTCTAAGATGACGATAACACAGCGTTTTTTTTTTGTGTTTTTCCACCTGTTGTTGGTTGAAAATTTATTTTAATTGGAAGGAAATTTTAAATAGGATTAATATAAAAAAAAGAGCAAACAAATATTTGAGTACATAGCTGACATACTTTCATATAAAATAAAACAATTTCCTATTTGACATTTTACCCTTTTGCCATGACATAAATATTTTATGTATCTACGTATTATTGTTTTTTTTTTCGGATGGGTGAAAATTTTAAGTTGAATGTTGAAAATTAAACTAGAAATTTTAGAACGGTTACAATAAGTAGGTATTTCATAAAAAAAACTGTAACACTTATTAAACTTGGCAAAAACTTTACATTTGCAAAAAGATTGAAGAAGATTCCATAATTCTTTCTTTGGTGAACCTGTTTTATTATTATGTTTGTTCTAAAAATATAGACATTTTCATAGAAATAAATAAATAATAGAATAAAAGTATACATCCAAATCCTGTGTCATACACATATTCTTATATTACTCCACTCCACCATTTTTTTCTTAATTTTTTTATTCTTAACCTCCCCCCTCTATACCACCAAAAACTACCCTTCCCCGACAAGATTTGCTCTAAATTCTTTCTCAAATTTTAATTCACATGAAAGTAGTTCTTCTTGGTGTAATGGTTCGTGCGATTGAAAATCACGATGATTGGGTTCAAATTCCACCATGCCTCTTGCCCAGGATGTGATAAAGACACGTTTTCGAGTGCTATGAATCATTTATGAAACCAAGCGTGCTGCCCAAAGTCATAAAAGTTGAGATAACAATGAGACAGACATCAGACATCAGTGGTTCTGTCTATCTGTATGTAGGTATCAGAAGCCAAGCCACAGCCTAAGCCGATGCCGATGGGTCGATTTACTTCAAACTTTAATATGTGGCGTTTTTTGGAAACTATCCCCAAACATTTTTTGAACTATTTTTTTTTTTACGAAAAATAACGGTACCTTTCATGTACCGGTTTTTATAAAAATCATTTTTTTCAAAATGGTTACTACGATTTTGAATAAAAAAAACATGGTAATTTTTTTTTTGGATAATGTCTACCTTTAAATAAAAACCTTTTTGTTTTCTTTTTCAAAAACCAGTATAAACGGTACCTGCATGGAACAGTTTTTTTTAAATTCTGATCATCTCCTTCATGAGTCAAGCAATTTCAATGGATTTTTTTTACATGAAAGCTTTTAAGTTTCCGTAATAATGTTTAGAGACAAAAATTTCGAAAATTATTGTTTTGGATTTTTAAAAAAAGTTTGAATTTTTTTTTTTTTTTTTTAAAAAACATTTTTTTCGAAAACTACGCAATACTTTTTTTTCAAAATATAGTTTTTTGATGTTGATAAATAATATCGTAATAATGGCGTACCATTTTTTTTTTTTTTTTTCTAGAAGTCCTTGCAAATTTTTGTATGGAAAAAATATTTTTTTTTAAAACCACTCAAACGATTTAAAAATTTTTTTTTTCTAAAAATTTATCATTATACAAAAATTCAAATTGCATTCTTCGTTTTGAGGTTGAATTAATTTTATCAGCTGATTTAGTCATTTGAAAATCGAATTTTATTCTTATTTAATTTTTTTTCTAAAACTGTATTTTAACAAATTTTTAATTAAAAAGGCTTAGCATGTATAATAAATTTATATTTAATAGCAAGTACGTGCAATTTATTCTATTCGACTTCCTTGCCGACAGAATCAAATGGCAGTCAAATAATTTCCTTTTATATAACTTTTCTGCTAGTCGTTCAACATTCGGCGTCATCAAGTAGAACTGAAACAATTAGGTTTTTGTAGAGCAAACACTTCGTCCGCCGAGTAAGGAGCTTTGAACCCACTTGTCAAACTGAAGTAGCAGTGGTTTCCTGAAATTCTATGTTAGTCTCAATTTAAGGCTCAAGTCAAACATAGCTGATAAATACTTGAACCAAATGCCATTAGAAACAATGGCATTAGCAGCTACAGATTATAACCCCATATTTTGTATTACAAATATTATATTATCATTCGATTGAAGAGATAAAATTATTAGTTTAAATTCAAAATGGCCGCTTGCTAAGGATGCAGTTTCTTTTTGTTGAAGCTAATATCAGTTGAGTTAAAACTCACTGCCAAACCTTTAATAGGTCATCATGCTTCGCACATTGAGAAATTAAGAAGATAAAGGTATGCTAAGTAACGGTTCTTTCCACACAAAAAAAATGTAGGTTACAATTTAATAACTATCTCCATGTATCATGGAACCTGGTAGGAACAACTAAATCATGTTGAAATAACTATGAAATCACCAAAAAGTGACAAACATTACAACAAAAGTCTTCTCAATCCCACATTTGGACATTTTTCTACCAATGAAAAGGGGTTATGCAAATCTCAATAATTCTTCATGCCAATCAGAAGCAATAATAATGTGTATCTGCCATCTTTTCTATTTTCTGTCAATTTGGCACGTATTTTAAACATTGTCACGTTTACCTTGTAAACATAAATCAGAGGCCTCGGTTATATGTGTTTGTTTGTTTGTTGGCATAGGAATAGGAAAGTGGAAATTGCGATCCACTGCCTTACCATAAACTTCTTCTTTCTTCCCTTTGTATCGCAGCAAAGCACTTTGTATCAATAAAATATTCACCCAAACAATACGTGTGCATGTGTGTGTGTATTATAATGCATACATTTTATATATATGTGTATGTAAATATATTGTACGTATTTGGCTTTTTTCTTCGATCAAGATGTATGTTATTTTCTTGTGTATTAGTTGTGTTTATTGTTATTAGTTTACGCATCTAGACCTCCACAAACAGTGTTGCCATCATTTTTTTTTAACTAAAACTGCGTCAGGAGCAGTTTAAAGTGATTACAGTAAATTCTGTACAAAACTCTTAATCTTTGGTCGAGTAGGTACCTATTGAACGATTAGACGAAACCAACAGTTAAAACTGTGATCTTTCGAAGGATATTCTAATATTTATGGTCTTAAGCGACCCTGAGAAATGATACAACAGTAAACTGAATGAATTAAACAAAAATGTAGATAGTCCAACAACAAAAAACACGTAGACACGAGAATTGAAGATATCGTTTTCGTCATGAATATCTTCCACTTCAAGCCACATCAACAACGTCTTACAGAAATAGTTTTGTACCATTTGGTCTTTCGAAGTACTTCTTAGAACTACTGTAGGTACTACATATTTTGACCTCCGGGTCTTATAAGTACTTTTTAGAACTAATTTAATATTTTGACCACAAGACGTTCTTCGGAAGGTCTGATGGGATCAGGGTTGCAAAAACTGCAGTATTTTCGGAATTGCAGTTGATTGACTAAAAAGACTAAATTTCTTAAGTCTTTTAACTTACAAAAGTACTTCAACTGAAAAACTTCAGTCTGCAGTCTAACGGAACAGTTAATTAAAGCAGTTAATTGACTAGGAGTTAATTAATTGCAGTACTTCTTGACTGATTTTACACTTTTAGCCAGTAGAAAGTTTTTGTACTTTTTTGTTTTCAATATTGGTCAGGCGTACTGTCACACTTCCATGAATCTTTCTTGTAGGGATATAGAGCTCTGAAAGACACTTAGTTAAAAGAATACAAAAACTTTCTTCTGACTAGAAGACTAAAACCAGTCAAAAAGTACTGCAGTTAATTAACATTTAATCAATTAACTATGCTTTCAATAACTGTACAGTAGTATTGAAGTACTAACTGCCAACTGCTTATTTTACAGTTAAAGTACTTAGTAGCAGTACTAATTTTCAGTTAAAATCAAAGTCAATTAACTGTGACTGAATTGACTGCATTACCAATTAACTGCAGTATTTTACAGCCTTGGTCTGGATGGGATCTTTTTAGTGATCTAGTTGATCTAGTATTATAGCTAATGTAGTTGAACGATAAAAGACTCCAATTATGAGACAACAAGGAAGACTGCCAAAAAAACCCAAGCCAAATGGGACACCATAAGAGCACAATGCACAAATTATATTTAGAACACATGTAGTTGTTCCAAAGTGGCAACACGGTAACCAAAAAGAGAATACTCAGTTCGTTTGACTGTTTGCTCTACCTTATAGCACAATGATTAAATTGTAAGATTTGTATAAGGTAAAGCCGTGATATTTATGGTACATTATTACTTTATTATAACGGTGTTTAGGCAAAATATATAAAAGCAACCCAAAAATGTTCTCCTGATTTTTCGCTAAAGGTGGCAGTAGACAAAGGAACATACATATATATGGGAAAATTGTGTTTAATATTTGCTTATATCTACTCTCTTCTTTTCTCTTTCTCTGAATAAAGTTGGTTGATGGTTGCTTTAGTAGCATAAAGGTAAAATATATGTAAGTATTTTGAGAAACGGAAATGAGATCTATGTGCCAGACAATGAAATATATTCATTATTCATTATCCTTTTGAGCATGAAAATTTGTTCGGTTATGTTTTGTATGTTGTTAGCAAAGAAGTAAAGGTACTTAGAAGCTTATACAACAGAAAACAGGCAAAGCATGGTGTGTGTGACTTGGTTTTATGATGCAAATTGGAAAATAACTTTAATTTACAAATCGTATAATGTAAATCAGAGATGTGATGTAAAACGAGAAAAGTCAGTTAATAAAACTTGATAAAGTCAATTAACCTACACATCATTTTTTAGAGTTATTTATAATTCAGGTTGCTAACATTTTTTATGTTTGAAAACTTAATTAAAAAAAAACTGAAACTTGTGAAGTAAGGAATACCTACTCCTACGCGTTAGGAGTAAAGATTGCTTCGGTTTTTGTCAGCCAATTAAAGATGAGGTCGGCTTTGGAATTTCCACCGTTGAAGACTCTACGCATAGAAGTTGTTACATGATAGAAAGCATTGTGTTAACCGTTCAATAAGCTTATCTTCTTAGTCTAATCAACTTGGCAGAGATATTTATGCTTTTTTACTGTTAATATTTTATAACTAGGTGCTCACAAGTCAGGCGAGTTATTGCTCTCAACCGCCATTGCTTCCTACCTCCTTATTACTTCCCGCAACAAAACTGATGTTTTGTCAATTACCAAACCACCATTGTTGCTCTCGAAGAAGACACAAATACAAAAAAAAATTACATTTTTGTCTCATAGGTACAAATACTTTTTCCAGGTATTCCTAATTACCGTTTCATGGTGTTTCTTTGTTTATATAAAATACAAACTTTCTCCAACACGACTAGACCATAGACATCCTTGAGTAACTTTGAAAAAAAAAAATCTCATACCTATCCAATACTTAAGAATGTTTAATATTTTATACTTTGAGGTAAAGTCACACTGCAAAAATACTCGGAAAATCTAAACTTTCTTTACAAATAAGAAAACTTTTGAAAAACGGACACACACAGTCAACACAATGTCACTGAGATCTAATTCATAATTTGAAAAGTTTTTACTCTAATTGAGTTTTCCACAGGACTTACTTGTAATTTGTTTACCCTCAAAATAATTCATTTTCAAGCAGAGTTATCCTGCAGTAGAAATGAGAACGATGTAGACCATCGACCTAAGAAGTTTTTAAACAAATGGTTATAATAATTACTAAGCTTTCATGTACCTGCTTGTAGAAACTGCATTTCATTTTCCATCAACGGAGTTTTATTTGAATCAAAATAGTAAGGTTTTATATGCGGATAAAGTGAAAGTAGTTCAATCCTGGAGAAATAATTTTAAATTATAAAATTTTAAGTTAAAAAAAAATATTTTTGGACTAGCAAGTCAGGTTTTGCGAGATCTCTCGGACACCTTTTGAGAAAGAAAATCGGAAAGTTTTGATTTTTCAATAAAAGTGATGTGTAGCACGTACGAACTATGTTCTATAATTCTCAAATGGAGAAAAGTTATGGAGAAATATTGTGAATTGGCACAGAAGCTAGTAGAAGTAAATGGACTTCTGGTAAAAAGAATGTACAGCTGTATAAAATATTCCCGAACTTCCTATGAAATTGAAGTGAATATTGTTATTAGATAACAGCGTCAGTACGTCAGCTTTTTATTTTATCAAACGGTGATTGCAAAACTGATTTTTTTTAGACCTCAGGCCCTATTCAAATCCTTATATCAAAATTACTGAAACTTAAATGAAAACTGAAGTTGAAAATGATGCGAAGTCATTGCCCATTAATTTTGCAATTAGAGCTCTACTGTCCAACGAAATCAAACTCTGAACTGACACAATGAAGAGTTTTTATGTTGTGCTTCTATAAGTGGTTTTAGCAAAGTGTAGAGCGATCGCCGGAGTGAATAACGTGTTGCAATGCCACAGATGCCAGTATTATATTAATTATATATATTGTAGGCCAACACCCACCTCACCTTGTTTGACCACACTAAGGGTGGAATTCACAATCGTGATTGTGTGGGAATTCTTAAGAATTAACTCGAGGATTAACTCAGTAGTCTCCATTTTGTCTTTGAATTTTGCCTTCGGTCGAGCAAATGCTTGAGATTTTCGACTTGAGTAAGGATTCATATTCCTTACTAAAGTAAGTAAGTAAAGTTCATTTTACAGAAAATGAACGTATGAAAACGCTACGTTCAAGGAAGAATACAAAGCCAGAAGTGTGAGGAATAAGAAAGTAGCTTAGAAGAAGATGGAAAAGTCTCGCCATCAAATTAACAACTGAAGATTAGAAAAAAAGTTAGGAAACTGGCCGCTTGTTCTACTTGTTCTTTTTGTCACTAATGTGTTAAGTTTTTTCTTATAAAAATGCTTGAATCTTCAGTGGAATACAAAACATTTCAGTTGGTTCGCAACGTTCATTGGTCACATCCAGAATGGATAGTTTTTTTCGGTTTCCTCAATAGTGACATAGGAGGTGGGTTACACTTTAAAGATAGTATATATGCAGCATTGAGACTTTGAAAAATGAAATGATACGTGGTATTTTATTCTCCATTCGAAAGTTGCCGTGAAATTTTGACATCCTAGGGACAACAATGTGAAACAATAAACAATTGAGAGGTTTAGAAGTTTCACCCAGAAGATCATTAATACAAAAAAAAAAGTCCAAAACAGAGTGCAACCAGCATTTATTTTGTAGATTTCAAACTAAAAACCATCATTTTTCAGAAAAATGGTTCTTTTGATGCACTTTTGCTTGACAACGCCCCTAATACATGCAGGCAGACTAAAGTATTGGTCATCACCATAACCAGGACTACTCTTACCATTATTTTGGATCGGTTATCTCTCAAGCAAGAAATCTGCTCTCGGCTCGCGGTCTATTACTTCTCAGTCGAAACCAACTTTTTCTTAAACAATTTAAACTCTAGAAAACTATTTTAACAATGATTTCAATACTATGATCGGTAGACAGATTACTGCAGGGTGGCTTTCGGCTCTGGTTTGATCGTAATTTTGGCAACTACACAAAACTTACCTTCTAGCACTTCATTCACTTGAAATTTTAAACAGCAGACTTTTTGTATTAATTGTTAAAACGACTTTAATAATGGTTCAACCTATTTCTTCCGCCGCTTTGTCAATAGTCTTTAACAACAAAATACATAGATATGAACCTAAATTAGTATTTTGCATCACCTTCGAGGCTCGTCATTGTACCTCCTGTTCAACTTAATTGCTAACTTGATATGAAGCAACGTTTGTAAGACAGGTTAGTCCCAACAACCACTTCTAGGTTTTCCCAGCAATATTGTTGTCGCCATCATTGACGTCGTTGTCGTTGTCGTTGTCGTTGGTGGTGTGGTTGTAATCCTCTCTTCTTTTTCTTCATGTTCATCAACATCATCATTATCATCATCATAATCATCGTCTTCTTCTATTTTTATTAATCATTTTTCCCATCAAACACATTCCAGTACTTCAACAACTATTTCCTTTTTCTATGCTTCGGTATATAGCTAGCTAGTATAGTTGAAAAGATTCATCTTCATCTTGGTCTCCTTCCTCTAGATGCCTGCCAAGCCAACATCGTCAACATTGAAGTCAACCGGCAAGACCTCCTTCTATATTCTATCAGCACCACGAGCAAGAAACGAGAGAGTGCATTGCATATCCTTTCTTATGTATACAACACTCCTCAACCTATGCTCTGTGGCATGATGGTATGTATCTTCCTGCATAATGATTAACCTTTGACAACACCACAATGTTTGTCAAGTGGTTCAATCTAAAGAGTAAAAGAAGAACCAATTCAACTAGGTATACCTTCTACATAGTATACATCCCCTTCATACAATACCGCCCACTTCTATTTCCAAGCAAAAAAAAATAAAATAAGAATACCGTTTAGAGAAAAACCTTCCGTATTTTGCAGCAAGCGGAGGAAGTGCATCAGGACACCCTTTTTTGCTTAGGTACTACTAAGTGAGGTAGTATGTAGGTATATTATTCCATCAGCAACAAGGAAAGAGGTTCATGAGAAAATATCAAAATACAACCTCATCTCATCTCCATGACTGATGAAAGGAAATACTTCGTGTAAGGATGCAGAAATGTCCTTGGCGTGTTTGCCTGAGGCGTCAAACATTAATATAAGAACTCATTACGCTGCTGCTACTGCTATGCTATGCTCCTGCTGCTGTTTTTGTTGCAAGAACTCTATTTTCGTTCAACACTACCGCGTGTTTTATGTTTTGCTATATTCAATTCTAAAAACAAAGCTCTCTCCCTTTCCTGAGTCCTTTGTCTCAAGTTCTAGTATAGGAACTATATTTTTTTTTTTTTTTTGCATTTTCTCATTTATATTTTTTTTTTTTTTTTACAGAAATCGATCCGAACGAAAACGGAACCAAATTGAATAAATTCAAAGCAACGAAGAAGACGAAACGAGGATAGAATAGAACCACGGCGTTCCGGGTTGTTAGTAATTTTTATTTCTATTTTTTTTTTTTATTTTCTACCTCTCCTGTTGGGGATAACAAAATCCGCGTTAGTTGTTCGCCGGATAAATTAATATAAAACGGATAAAAGGATTTTCGCTCTCTTTTGTATTCAAACACAAAATTAAAACGAACAAAACACTTCTAGACGAAATAATTCAAAACGAAGTATTCACCGCTTTATTGGTGAAAGTGCAGATACTCGAATTGGCACAACACAAACGGACGAAAAATATTCAATAAAGTATTTTTTTTTTTTTTATTTTTATTTCAGGCAATTAGTTCGAATTTAGAGTTAAAAGCGAAACACAAATAAAATTCAATAAAGTTCAACAGAAATTTTCATTTAAATAAAAAAAATAATACAAAACAAAACTCAAAAGAAAAAATGGCAGCATTACAACGTAAACTTGTACACAAGCAATTCAACTCACCAATGGGATTGTATTCGGCTCAAAATGTTAAGGAGACTCTTGATAGGGAACTGAAGGCATTCGGTGAAGATGGGTAAGTACATTCTTTTAATTAATTTTCAATTAATATTTTTTATGAAAGAAATTATTTTAAGAAATATTAGAAAAAGTGCATGTACATAGATATTATATCGATATTTATGCATTAAACAAAATATACCTTTCATCTTGATCAATTTCTTTTCTTAAAAAATACCATTAGGTACGTAGTCAAATTAGACAAAACATCGATAAGTATTGGGAAAAAATTGAATTCTTGAAAAATTACAGTGAAAAGCCAGAGCATTCAGGTTGTTAGTTAAAAGCTTCTTACATTTTTAAAACTTTGGAATTTAAATTTGAGAATGTTTGTTTCTAAAAATAACATTTCTCTTTACCCAAAACATAACAAAAACAGTGTTATTGGGAGTTAAAAATTCGATATCTCAAAAACTTTACGCCATAGAGCAATTCTGATACTAGGTTTATGTTTAGAGAGTAAAAATCTTTTTCATAAGTTTAATTTGGACTCTATTACTCTTCACTGGCTGATATTTTTGTAACTTACGAAAAAATCGATCTTAAAAATGCGTTTTTTTTTCAATTCTTGGCAATGTTTTCAACAATAACTGTGTTATTTTCTTAATAAGTCTTAAAAAGAGTATTTTACCTAAAAGAATCCATCTTAATTTTTTTTTTTATCAAAAAATTTTTTGTCAACTGTTTTGATTGAAAATTAGGCTAGTTTTTCAAAATAAATTCGTCAAAAACACAAAAAATTAATATTTTGCTGTACAAAAATGGTATGAATACAAAATGTAGCAATGCACGTTAGTACCAAGTTTCATCAAAATCTAACTACATATGTTTGGAAAAAGTTAAAAATGGTAAAAAAAAAACAGTTTTTGGCATTTTTCACAATATTTTTTAGGTTAAATTGAAAAATTAACGTATTAAAAGATGAAGATCATTTTACCTACAACTTTCGCAGTTTTTCTACAGGAGGTCTGCTTTTGATAGAAATCGTAAAAAAACACGATTTTCAACATTAACTCCACTATTTCATCCACCTTCCCTTTATACTTTTACTTTTATCTGTTGGTGGGCAATTTAATTTTTGGCCTTTCATATATCATTTATTTTAAATTTTCCCAAAGCCCTTATCCTGCATATAATTTTTTTCAACTTTTGCCTTCTGAATACTGGATGGTCACTGGGTTACTAAGGGTTTTTTCCTTGCAGTCATGTCCTACTAAAGTCTTAAAATGTCCCATAACATGGTGGGCAATGCGTTGAGTTATCATTTCATGAGTATACTAGGCTTTAAAATAAAGTTTGTAGTTTTTCAAATTAATCATTTTCAAACTAGACATTTGCTGCAAGAACCAAAAATCCAACAATTAAAGTTAAATTTTATCACTGCACCATTATTTTGAACGGGTATTCAGTAAAAACAAAATTGTAGACTCTAATCGCTATTTCCTAGAAGGTATTTGGATTCCTCTTACAAAAATTTATACGCAAACAAAAATGTGCAATACTATCTAAGCGGTAACACTGCCAACAACATTACAGACAAAAATAAAAAATATCATCTTTTGTGGGATAATAGCCGATGTTTTGTTATGTATTGAAAAAAAAATCAATTTTACCAAAATTAGCAGTTTTTGAAAAGCTACCACATATTTTGGAAACTATCAGGTTGACAGAAATTGGCTAAGAATCAAATTATTAACTCAACATTATAGCTAAAAGTTTTAATCGAAGACTTAACTGTTTTTTTTTTTTTATTTTTTTGCATTTTTTCCAATGTTGAGTTTCGACCAATATAATCAACTAATCAGCCAATAATCATAACTTAATTTTTTGACGTACGGTATGCCTCAACAAGGTGACTGTGCAGTTTGTTGTGAATCTTTATTTCAGGGTCCTTTTTCACCAACCGCTTTTCGCTTTTCATATTACTTCTTTGCAAAAAAAAATATACTAGCCTGCAAAGGAAAAATGCGCAGTGTTTCAAATAATATTCAAAGTGAAAAGAGTTTTCAATTATACATATTTTCAATTACATATTTTTTAAAAGTGAAAAGTAAAGTGTTTCACGCGACCAATTTATAAAAGAACTTTAAATTTTAGTTCGTATTTTGCAAAGTAGCGAAGTTATATTTAGATAGTGTCTATTTAGATCAATTTTGAATTTACAAAAAAGCTGCATTGTAGCTGAAGAATGTCGCTATCGAAACGTTATGGTTCAAAGATGTTTGAGACTATCGTTTTACTCAAAGATTCGTCGAAAATAGTTTTTTTGATTTAATAGAATTTCATCTTTAAGAAAAGTCAAAGAATTGTGAACAATGGTCAAATTGTTTCATTAATTGGTGAGTCATAAAAAAAAACTGTTTAAAATGTTTATTGAAAAAATGTTGCTCATACGCCACAGTGACCCGTTAAGGTTAACATTAAAAAATAATACAAACAAAATCTTTCACTGACCAAAATACAAAATTCAAATCTTTCAAATTATATAAACATATTTTAACATATGGGGGCTTACATGTCTAGACCCCTAAGTATACCCACTAACAAATGTACCACATAAATCAAAAATTTAAAAAAAAAACGAGTAAATGAACCAAGTTTAAACAAAAAGATTTTGACTTTCGATCAGCTTTTTCTGTTAAAAAGAATATACGACGCGCATAAAGAATCCCACATTTTAGAATCCATCCATCATCGTATATTCGTAATGTTCGGTTTTAATGGAAACACAGATTCATTTATACCAAACCAATACTTGCTCTATTAAGCATGATGCAAAGTTTTATAATGGTCTTGTTTTTTTTTTTAAATTTTATTGTTTTTCGCCTAAGCAAAAAATATATTTATGCAATAAAACAGTTCTTTAACTATGAAATTATGATTAAAAGTTCTTAACTTTAATATTTATGGTTCTTAGCATTTTATTAATGCTAATGTTAAAAACCTTTAAATCGTTATATGCTTATCTCATCACATGATTTTACTTCTGCCTAATAAATCAACTAAAGTCTTTGCTGTCTATATAGAATTATTGTCACCCATACTCTGTCATTTTATAAAAACATATTTCAAGTCTTTTCAACAGAAATATTATAAATAATCTCAATAAGGTTTATCGATTCAATGCAGTTCATTGACAAAACGTTCATCAATTTTAATACAACATATTTTTTTTTCCAAAGCTTTCATGTTGTCTTCTTTGTTGTCATCATTATCCACCAATTAAGTGCTTAAATAATCCTAGGATATTTTGCTTCCAATAAACTTCCTCTCTTCCTCTCTATTCGAGTTGATAGAAAAACCCCTATTTTCAATTCTAGCTATATATAAGATATCAAAAAATAACGAACAACAAAAAAAGAGACGAAGAACCTACATCGTATATAAGCTTTCTAGTGCTGTTTTGTGTTGTCAGATGGCACAAACTGTCATTCTGAGCTACTAATCCGCTGCTTAAAATGATTTTCATTAGATGTCTCATTAAATTATTTCGAAACATTCTCCTCTCCATTGTCATTGTCGACCGACACGACCGACGCGACGCGGCAATGGTGCTGGCCACCCACGATACGGTAAGAGATAGAGAGGGATGGCAACAAGGACGAAAATGTTTGCTCACTGAATCGAAAAATTTTGACTGATTATCCTTGCAAAATTATAACGTAGTCGTTTACGTACTCGTGTACTCATCATCCTTCTAAAAATGTTCTTGTTTTTTTTTTTTTTTGCTTTTGTTTGGCTTCTTTTAAAATGTATCCTTTTTTTCGAGTTAACGAGGCCGGCAAGGATTTTGAAAACAATTCCACTCAATTTCTTAATTAAGTTTTTGAATGAGTTTGTTGGTTAAGGGGTACACTACTCGTATTTGAAGTTTTTCTGCAAGGAGTCTTGGGATTTAGATAAACTTAGACAAGTGAAAAATGTATGACAGGAATGTGCAACAAGCCACATTGTAGTGGGCATAGCGAAAAGAAATAGACTGGAAGTGGCTTTTGCCAAAAACATACAAACAAACACAAATTTTGGTGATTTCTAAAGTCTTACGCAAAAATGCTTGACAGCATTTCTTCAAACAAAGCACATTGTTCGATTTTCATTTCAATTTTAAGTATACTCCTTTATAGGTCACTGTTTAACAGTTTAATCCTCTTCAAAGGAAACTATTTAAGGCAGTCTTGTTTGCCCTCTTAATACCTATGTGAAATATTGGTGAAATTCAATTACTAAATCGAGGCACGCAAGCGAAATCAGCAATTGATCCATCTCCACAATGCATTAGACGCATCAATCTCTCCGCTTTTCTATACTCTCGCTGTTATTCAAGGACCTTTGAGTATAAAATAAAAGGATATGGTTGGATGATGGTGCATTACAATTGCTGCACTATACATGTGAATCGATTTATTGCAAGTTTCTAAAGCATCCTTTTGCTTGCACAGAGTATCCTGCACGAGCTATATATTATAACCCTGCTGCGCGACCTCTGTCTCCGCATAGTTTGAAACCTTCAATCTCCTTGCGCTGTCTAAGAAATCGATTGAGAATCCATTTTGAAGATATCAACCAAACTCGTTCTGGTGTATAATAGAGAACAGAGTCCTTGCAAAATCCCGATCCCGATGTAAAGATGAATGATAAATAAATAAAATGCACTCTTCTGTCTGTGTTTGTTGTTTGGTGAGTAGAAAGCGAGAATCTCCCAAAGGTTTCCAATGCCAAGACCAAGAAAGGACCTGCTTCTGCTGCACACAATCATCAATATTGTTTTATTTAGATATATTTTAATATTATTCAAATATTGCATTATAATTTTACACGCTTGTTTGTCGGCTATTAATGCTTATGATTCACAATGCGGATATTGTTTTTTTTTAAACCAAATTTGAATACAGGATGCCATTTAAAATTAAATGCAAAACTCAGTTAAACACACAGGAAACGGGCAGAATACACAGAACACAGCTACGCCATTGGAACGAAGTAATTAAACGTAATTGCATTGCAATTATTGGACTTTTGGTGAGGTTTTTGCACTTTGGTTCGTTATTGTGTTGTGTCCTGTGTGTGTGTGTGTGTGTGTGTGGATAAGGACATTTGTATATTTTGAACTGGATGGCGTTTAATTAATATGTTTGCAGTCATTAATTACTATTGTTGCAAAGGAATCTGCATTTTCGTTGGGAAATAGTCTTCTGTTTTGACAAAAATTAAAATCCAGCAATGCGCAAAGGAACACTTTAATTTTACTTGTTGTTTTTTTTTTTTTGTTTGTTTTCTTAATTCAAAAACCTAGGTTGTTAAAGAGCATTAGCTTAATTGATTTGATTGTTAGTTGTGAGTTTATTTTATATTATTTCTAAGCCAAGCACATATTATGTACCAGAACTAAACAAGAGTTTTTATATTCGACCGGAATGAAAGTCGCCCTTGACTTCAGGCTCTAAACCATCTTGAATTCACAATAAAATTAAGAATGTTTCTAAGTGGCTTTAATGAGACATGCCCAATTTGTCGAAAAGTATTTTTCTATGTTTGTTAAGTTATCTAGTTCGTGGTGCAATGACTACAGCCTTTGTTCGAAATCGAGATTTCACAGGTTCAACCATCGGTTTTACGTGGAACTTTTTTTTAATTTAGTCGTTTGCATAAATTGTTTCATCAAAACGAATTTAAAAGTTTGCTGCAAACGAAGTTGAAGTCGGAAATTAGTTTCTAGGCCCAACAAACGAAAAATAGTTTGATGCAACCGATTCGTTCTCTCATTTTGTTTATATGGAGGTCACACCAATCATAAATAATCAGGCCGTGTCGAAATGACAAGATACTCGCTTCGTATACTAGAAGTTGTTCAATCACAGGTGTTACGTTCCCCTTTTTTATCGTTCGCAAAAGTGTTTAACCCAAACAAATTTACCAGTTTGCTGCAAATGAAGCCGAACAATTCGTTTGATCAATTTTTTTTTTCACTTGCCGCAATCAATACGTTCTCTCAGTGTAGCTTCTGAATTATTCGCTTGAAATTATCGATGATGTCCGCTATCTCTTCTACGCTTTTCCAACCGTCAACCATGTGCTTTTCTTTCTTCTGACAAGCATTGAATTTGCCTCGAAATCCTGTAAATCAACGCATTTTTCCTTCTTTTTTCCATTCGATTAGTGTTGCGTCAATGTTGTTTCTGGTGATTGTATCTAGAATTGATAGTTTCTTTCCAACGGTTCCGTTTATGTGCTCTTCAACTTTTTTCATAAGTGGATGTTGGTGTGTGATGTTTGAAATCTAGTTTCTTATTTAAAGTTTTGTAAGAAAATTATTAGATTCAGTTATAAATTAATACAACTTTAATTTTTAACATTATAATCCTCTAATTGAACAACTTACTCTTTCTTACTTAAGATTGTGTTTACAATTCAGTGTGGATCTTGGTCTAAACAAAAAAATGTCTCCAACAAGCCCGGTCCGCGCCATCTAAGGTGAGGCCAGCTGGTTTTCATCCGAAATTGATAGTGTTTATGTCTTTGCCCATACAGCATCAGGACTGAGATGATAAAGGTCTTATATAGAGTCTCCTGTGGTTATTTGGGGGAAGGCTGTACCTCTCAAATGGCTTCTAAGCCCAAAGAAACAGCTGTTGTCAAGTGTGAATGTTTCTTTTTATATCTATACTGATGTCGTTGTGCTATGTAATAGTGGATCCCATGTAAGAACGCAGTTTTCTCTTCCTGTCCTGCCTCAGCATCCAGAAAGAAAGATAAGGCCGCGCGCTATCTGGGGGAAAAGTTACCCGATTCTTCGGTAGCTCTGGCTCTGTTCGTGTCGTGTCCCATCGCATCATTGATGTATTTAAAACTTAATACAAAATTTATAAATAAAACTTAGGGTGGAAATCATAATATCATAATTTTTTCTAGAAGTTGAGAAAAATCCTAGGCATACGCTCAACCGAATTCCATTATTCCAAGACAAAATGGAAGCTACTGAGGTAATCCTCAAGTAAAAGCTCAAAAATTCCTTCACATATCGGTTATGAAAATCTTAAGTGGCCAAAAATTTACTCGAGCGTACACTTAAAAAAACATTTTGATTTAAGTCATAACTATGAGTTCCGCCCTTAAGCTTTAAACCTGACGTTTTGAGTTTTACAACCTTATACTCGTAAGTTCACTAAAAAATATGTATGGTGCATTGCACCTCAATAAACTCCCTCAGACATACTTTATCATAATCTCTTAGAACATAATTATATTTGACACTAAGTAGTTCAACTGCTGATGGAGAAAAAAATTGAAAAATATCCTGACAACATTCTTGAACGATGTCAAAGCCAGTAGTAGTAGATTCAAAAGTAGAACGCATCATTCTTTTGGCGTATTTATGAGAGCAAAAGCAAAAAAAATTGAAGGAGAGAAAAAACTCATCTCCTTACAAAGAATAATAATTCAAGCGTGTATCTTGAAGGAAACCATCATTTTATTCCCTCTTCACTTGCATTCTAGATAAAGTATTTTTTTTTCTTTGCTAAAAAAAGCAAACAAATTAGAAGTATCTATAAAAAGGACGTATAAGCAAGTTGTCGGTGGTGGCGGTATGGAGGTGTATCCATGACAGTCTATAGAAGGTACATCACATCTATACTAAAAAAAAAAAAAAATAGCAAAAAATAATAGAATTCCCGCAAAGATGTACCGTTGCGTATACCGTACTATCGTATTTAGGTACCGTATATAAAATAATCGTGAAGATACATTGCTTCTCGTGGGAGAACATCTCTTGGCTAAAATATTCTCTGCAAAAAGCAAAAAAAAAAACGTAACAGATCTACAACAAAGATAAATGATTCGTTTGGTTGAATCTCGGTTGATAAATGAAACCATCACGAACATTATACTTTATAAATGTAATAATTTAATGTTTATGGCAAAGATTAATGTTGCCGGCACAATAATTGGCAAAGTGGAATCATGTTCTCGGCTCAAAGCAAACGGGGGCTCATGCATTTTTGTCGGCATGAATGGCACACACAGTGGGAATGAATGCTTCTGTATATTGGAATAAATTGCATTACGTCAACTTTATGCACTGCGATTAAAAGCCTCTGTGAAATAATTAGGTTATCTATCAAAAACTCGACCGAAAACTTTCAATTTCATTGAATTTCACTCATATAAACAATTAAAAGTTCCTTAGTCAAGATGAGTGCCCTAATTTACGGTTTTAAGGATAATGACCTTTTTTCCAAGACTGATTCCACTCACGCAACATTAGTGCAGGAAATGCTAAGCAATATTCAATGATGACAATATCATCATTTCTAACGTTAACGTCAAATCAAAGCTTGTAACTTTCTGTCGTGAAGACCTAAGGAGCCATGGCACACAGTACAACCTAAAGAAATCTATCCTGCTTGAGATTATCATGGAATGGTGTATTAAGGACAGGAAAATTGCTAAATATTCAATAAATGTACATTGTACTTGGAGAACATTGTACACAATGTACTTCATGTGCAATTTTCTTGCTCAAAAGGGAAAATTACTTGTCTATGGCCTTTTGTCCCTTGCTTGATTTTAAAGCTATTAAACCTGTATTGATAACATTGGGTTTGTTTTAAGGCTAGTAGAGTTCAGTAAGCCTTTTTTAACCACTTCAGTAAGCCTTTTTCAACCACTTCAGGACGTCCGATTAAACTAAAATACAATATGTGTACCAAATAGGAAACTATCAATCTCATCTCCCAGGTAAAAAATGTCCCCGTAAAAGATAGTTGGTAGCCCTAATGAAACCGATGTGGAACAATACAATCTAGAGAATTTAGATGGCCAAAATTTTATTATATTTCCATTTAGATTGTTTATTTCTGTCAACTTTATGTGTTCAAATAGTTTTTACTATTCACTTTTGTTATTTTTTGCTATAACGACGTCATTTCTGGGAACACTTCATCAACTAATTTATATCATCGATAGTTCCAATTTGGTGATTCAAAGTAGATACACTGAGAAAAGAAGAAATCGATTGCGGAAAAATTGCCCAAACGACTTATTCGTTTGCTGGACAATTTTTCGTCTTCGTTTGCAGAAAACTGGTAAATTCGTTTTTGTTAAACACTTTCTGTAAACGACTAAGAAACAATAAAAATGTGAAGAGTAACACCTGTGATTGAACCGGTGACCTCTCGCTAAAGAAGCGAGTATATTGTCATTCCGCAACGGACTGTATAATTTATGATTGGCATAGAAGGCATATAAACAAAATGAGAGAACAAATCGTTTGCGTCATACGACTTTTCGTTTGTTGAATAGTAATTTTTCAACTTCGTTTGCAGGAAACTCTTAAATTCGTTTCGGTGAAACAATTAATGCGTAATACAAGTTATTGAACCTGTAACCTCTCGATTTCGAACAAAAGCTGTTGCTATTACCCCACGAACTAGATAACTCTTGTGTGGCATAAATAGCATATGAACACCACAAACACAGATTCAATTATTAAGAAAATTTGCTCCAGTCATTTGTTGTAAATGAATTATATTTACACCAAAATTGAAGTTCTTTGCAACATTCATTCGTTTGCTGCAAACGATTTACACTGTGGTGTAAATATATTGTGGATTTATATGAACATCGTAAATTGTTACATCGCATTTTTTTTTCTCTGAGATTGCGATATTTAAAGCCATATCGTTTACATTTAAATAAATATCAAAGTATTACTTACCAAGTCAATAATAATTAAAGATATTATTACCCAATGAGAGGTTGGAAGAGCAACGTCAACTTTTCAAAGTCAAAATAGAAAAACTGATTCGCTTCCCACTGTTAAGTCGATGAGTATAGGGTATGGCTTCTTCCTTGCCATAATTGTCGTTGTCGTCAATGTCTTTTTTTTTTTCTCAAAGAATCCTAGTTCGAGTTCCTATAGAGTCCTTGATTCAAATGAATGATCGATTTATGTTTAGATTTTGTATCTTTTTTGTATACTTGCCTCTCTGGCATCTGATGGATGCTCCACTTGTTTCGAATAATTCATTTCTTCTTCCGATACAGTATCAATTTTTTTTCTTTTTTTTTATTTTATTTTCATTTATTGTTTGCTATCGGTTTTGTTGTGTGTGTTTTTTTTTTTTTTTTATAAATATCTAATTATATCTATGTTTTGGGTTCGGGTCCTAATTTGATATGGGTATTGGGTATTATTGTAGAGGGCAGGCAACGCAATGGTTTGATTTGTTTCTTTTTTTTTTTGTAGTTACCCGTCTTGGC
The DNA here is from genome assembly GCA_948107695.1 of Meliscaeva auricollis. NCBI lineage: Eukaryota > Metazoa > Arthropoda > Insecta > Diptera > Syrphidae > Meliscaeva > Meliscaeva auricollis. Next base: position 74,905,800 of record OX403617.1, read on the forward strand.
TACATGAATAATTCAAGACATGAATGAATCGAGTAATTTTTATTCGTCTTAATTAAGGAGTTTTTTTTTCTATGAGAGGGTCATTCTGTCGGTTTTGTGTTTTGGAATGTGGTATGTTGTTTATAATTGACCGCTCAAGCGATACTTATTCGAATAAAGCGAAACATCGTCTGCGGTAGGAGTAAGTAACGATGAGGGGCGGACCGAAATTACCAAGGACATGAAGGCGGCTCCTATATAAAGCCATTAACACTGTCGTGTTTGTGTGTTTAATTAATTGGCCTCGGCATTAACAATTGCATAGTGTGGTCGTAGTGTGTGTGTGTGTGTGTGTATCTGGTGGGTCTTTGTGGTTCCTCTTTTCTGTGGTAACCAGTCTACAGATATTAGGCACAGCAAATATCATTATGAACTTGTAAGTTGTGGTAAAGTTTGAAAAGAGTTTTTTTTCTGAGTTTTGAAAACTATGGATTATAATAATTACTCTTTCAAAGTTTTATTCGATGATGATAATAGTAGCTTAATTTAAAGCTATAGGTTACTTGAAAGTGTTAAGCAATTAGATTGGAATCCAGGATTTTCATAGATACCCACATAAAATATAAATGGTTTCACCGAAAAAAAAAATTAGATTTCTCTATAATTTTTATCCAACAAGAAATCTTCTAATTTTTCGTAGAAAAACCTTATTAAAAAAAAATAAAAATTTCTGCAGAACCAACAGTTTCCAAGATACAGCTTTTCAAAACATAGCAATAAAAAATAGCAGCAAGTAGTAGAAATAAACAGTTAACTTAGAAATTCAGAATTTTAACAGCAAGTTCCCCAAGTGTTCCCAGACAGGAACTTCCAAGAATTGGCTACAACTTTAACTCAACTGGTTCAGCTTCTGACTTCTTTGTCACGCTGATTTGGGTTCCAAATGATAGTTTCTTTGACTTTGATGGTAATGAACGGGTCAACGAAACGGCCAAGAATGGATCAGTCGTTGATGACTTACTCATTTCCTAAAAGAGTAAACTTTCATACTTGAACTTTGAACAGAGGTTTTGTCAATTCCTCGCAAAAGGCAGTCTTCTTCTTCTTCTTCTCCATTATCGACGATAGTCATGATCTCGGATGGGGTCACAACTCTCCCACTCTACTGCTTCACACTACGGCTCCGCATGTGGGGTTCGCCGGGTTGACCTCAGGAAACGTCGGCAGGCTTCTCGATTTTGAATTGTTCCATGTCTAAGGCCAACTGAATGCAGTTGTCGTTGCATTTGTCTTCTCCATGAGTTCTTGGGCCTGCCTCTTCTTCGCGATTGCATTGGAACGTCGTAAGCGATCGCCTTTTGAACTGGGTTCTCAGGGTTTCGTCTTTGTACATGACAGTACCAGCTTAAACGGTCATGCTGTATTTTATCCAAGATGGTGTTTTTGACGTGAAGGCTTCCTCGGATTTTCTTGCTTCTGATTCGATCAAGCTTTGTTACTCCTGCTGTCATACGAAGCATCTTCATCTCAGCTGCTGTCAGCTTACTCTCATACGTTCTGTACATTGTCCCACATTGTGAACCGTATGTAAGTGCTGGGCGAACAACTGCAGTATAGAGCTTTCCTTTCAGTTTAGGGGGCAAAAGGCAGTGTTCCTGAAAAAAAAAAACACCGTGACATGGGCTTTGAATCAAACCCAGACTCTTGGCGTGATAGTCTATTTATTACGACAAGGGATAATACGCAGTAGTTCTTAATAAAATTTGAGTTTTGCAGCTTTTTTATACTTAGAAACCCTTAATGCCAATATCTACTGGTAGAAAACTCTGCAAAGTTACATTGAAAAGTTTAGAAGAAAACAATTACAAGTCAGTACCTTCTAGTAGAATTTTTGAAAAGATCCTGAAAGCTTGAGTTAATTTGGATTTTACCATGCGACGCGAATTATTTCTTTATTTTCCCTTACATGTTGAAACTATTAGAATTTTAAAAGACTCTTATTCTCCATACCGCATGCGTCTTATTTTTAAGCAATTTTTCAGTTCTTGCGCTCTGAAAACTGATTGTTAAATTATCTAAGGAAATAAGTAAGACTAGAAATGGTGAATATTTCAAAAATCCTTATTTAATCAATTGATTTCGGTACAACACCTTCATTCATATTCACACCTCCTAACCTATTTTTGGTCAACACAATCACTTTACCTGTATATGGGAGTGAAGCACTTTACAAACACATGAGGTAAACTCTAATGGGCTTAAGGCAAACCTATATAAGCCCTTCAATTTGTCAGTTAAATTACAATTTCATTCAACAATTTGATTCCCACTCAATTGTTTGAATCCCTTAAAAGGATAATGCTTAACTTAAGAACAAGTAAAGAGCATAATCCCTACTTAGGCAACCCCTCATATATGGTCTTTCTGGTAGCCACCCCAAAAGAGAGGTTGTTCCCTCAAGTGTGGATGATAGTAAATTATTGTTTATGCAACAGCAGGTATCAAATGGTAGAAAATTTACATAAAAAAAAACTATAGTAGCACATCCATAAATCGATGCATATAGTTGTGACACAAAAGAGTTGGATGGTTAGTATTATGCTCTACCATCATGTTACCTCACCCAAAAACGAGAGCAGCGGGTTTGAAATGCGACACAAAGCTTCAGAGGAATGGTCCTTCAAAATATTTTGCAGAGTATTCACCTCTTTAGTTCTACTTTGTAACAAATTTATATATTTAGCTGTTTATATGCTCTTCTTGCAACCAAAAAAAATACATATTTGTAACATCAGAAGTGGGATAGCAGCATCGCATCAGTACAGTGGACAGTTGTATGTGTATTTGAATAGAAATCCCGATGTGCATTCTATAGAGCGACATATTATCCCGAAAGGAGGAAAATAAATTTCATGTCCTCTGTTATTTTCTATCTATAGATTCGAAATGGAATGGCAAACACAACACAACACAATACAAAGCGAACGAGAGTTATGCTCAAAATATTTTAAATATGCAAATATAAGCTAGTTTGTCATAATGTTTCACTTTGGATTCATGTAACGGTGGTTTTTTAGCAGGGCCACTGAGGAAGTGGTGGTGAAAAAAAATTACAGAAATATTGCAAATATGCCATATCTCTCTGTTCTTTGTGTGGCGCAGAACGAAATAATATTGTAAATGTTACAGCATTAATTCTGTTCGAAATAGGGTTGCCTTTTGCAAAATTTAAAAAGGTGTCAAAGTATGGAATACAAATAAAATATTCGCAATCAGAACTGAAACAAAAAAATTGTTCAAAATTTCATAAGCTTCTACGATTTCCAGCATGTAGGGACTTCAGTGACGAAATGAAATGAAGAAAAAAGTGAGGCCAAAAGACCAAAGTAAAGTAAAAATATTAAAGTTATTTTGATGAATTGCAGAAGTGATTTGTAGTCAAAAGCCTGACTGCTAAAGTAAAGAAGTGAAGTCAAAAGTCGTGTGAAGATAAAAAACTTCAAAATAGACTGAAGAAACAAAAACTGAAGTGATGTCAATAGATTGAAGAGATGTCGAAACACTTCAGTGAATTTGAAAAAAAAATGTATTTATTAGACTGAAATAAAGTTGAAAGAATGAAGTGGAGGCAATAAAATCAAATGGTTTTGAAACACAGATTGAAGCCAAAAAAAAGGAAAATAAAATAACTAGTGAGTGGAAAAGAAATATAAAAGTAAGGACGAAATAAACTCAAATGAAAAGTCAAAAGACTGAAATGTAGTTGAAAAATGAGCACTGCTCATTGCACAAGTCAGTTCTAATCTTGCAGTAGTCTGAAGGAGGTGGTGGTTAGTGGTTTCAGTAGATCGTTGATAGTGAAACTAGCTAACTTCCCTTACCAGTCGTAAGTGGTCTTAGCTCGAAGCAAATATAGTCTTCAGTCCCAACAGGACCCTCACTAACACATGTTGGTCTACCAAAGCTATTGTCTATCGTGTATAGGTGCCAACAAGGTGATCTACCAGAGGAATTGCGTGCCGTGTCAATAGTACCACCAGGAACCGATCACCAGTACTTACCAAACTTTAAGAACTTTAACCTACCAAGTCTAAGTGACGCCAGTGACCTCAGTAATACCTTCTGATTTACCAGAGCTTCACAAATGCCGTCTGATCTACCAGAAATTTAGTTTACTGTGTACCACCAATTACATCACTAATACCTGCTGATCTACCAGAGCTATTGCATGCCGTATCTTTACGACCACTATAATAGCTGCCGATTTACCACAGATATTGTCTGTCGTGTTTTACTGTCACTTGGGGACTTTTATGAAATAATTGCCAATTTTGTAGAGCCCCCGACAGTTGTATGTGTCAGAGTGCCACAAGCAGCGTTATTCCAATCGAAGCCGTATCTAGATTATAAAATATTGGTACCAGACTAATAATTAACTTGTTTTAATTATAACCAGGTGGGTAATTCCGTAATTCAACTATCGCCAAACGATATCGATTTGAATACGGTTATCTCTGAAGAGAAAAAAATAAAGACAGAATCAGGCTTAAGCTCTACATCAAAAATTCGAGTGAATTATGGGATTATTTTTAGGAGAAAATATAGATTTTGTTCTAATGTTTTAAAATTCCTTTCACTGAAGTTTCGTGTTTTTATTCAGATACGATCCTGGCGATGCGAGAAGTAAAATCACGGCTGGGAAGTTAAACCCACATCACAAAGAAAAAATATCATAGTGGCAACCCTAATCACTATCCATTTGTACATGGCGAAATGTACAATACTTTTGCAAATTTCTTCCAAACCTATACAAATTTAATCCCTGGTTACAGGTCTTCCTTTCTGTTTTGAGGACATACATATTTACTACATATAGTTTGACAATTTTTTCATATTTTATTAATTTTTTTCTATTTTGTGCACAATTCGTCAAAAAAGATAACTTAAGAAAAAAAATGTAATACATCATGTGTAAAATGAAATATTTGTATGTTTTATCAGAGTATGTCTGGTGTTGTGACGGTCTAACGCCATTCTATAACATGACCCCTGGGAATCGAAACGCTATTTACTTGCAACTTTTTTGAGGAGAGTCATACTTTTTATTAGATTTTTATTCTCCGCAGATTATATTTGGCTTTTTTGTATTTTGAGTTAAAAAAAAACTGCATTTAGCATGAAGTTCTAGCTTCAAAGATGTTATTCTTGAAATCTGAGGTTACTCGGTTTTTTTTTTGCATCATCTCAAGACACATTAATCACCTTTTGACAATTTGTTTAGTTATTTGTTTATGTTAAACCAAAAAACACTTCAAGTAACTAATAAAAATCCGTCCCAAAAAAGATGTTAAGAAATGAATCTAAAACATTTTCCACTAAGAAAACTCAAATGGTCTACCTACATCGGAAACAAAATTATATTTCCTATCTCCTTCGACCTAAAACACGACCAGACCTCTGCAATCTCCTTAAAAACTAAAAAAAAAAAATAAAAATCCTAATTACCTAATAAGAATTTTTCAAGTCCTTGCTTATAGCAGAGCATAAAATCATAATTTAAACATTTATTCATGGGGCCAGTCGCACAATAACAGAAAAGTTGCAAAAAAAAAAAATGTATGGCAATTATATCCAGTCATCATGATAATCTGAAATTTTTTTTTCTACCGGATGGTAGTGGCGGCGGTGGCGGCAGTGGTGACGTCACCGCCATTGTATAGATGTCGGCCATTTGTACCTATTTACGGCTCTATCCCCGGACTTTTATGCCATCATCGAGATGGTGGCAAACTTTTTGTGCCACACAATAACCCTGCAAACTCAAAACGGCGGGGTCCAGATTCCTATAAGGAATCTAACCTCTCTGTCTCTGGCTCTGTCTCTCTCACGCTCACTCTAGCTTCCAACACCGCATTAGTTAATTAAGACACTATTGCTGGTAAAAAATAATTAAAATAACAGCTTTAGTTGAAATATCCATTTATCCGCAGATAAACTTTTTCGCTGTTGCTCAACCCGCCCCACAATGTACTCTTTTGGTCTTAAAGAGAATCTATATACCTCGCCTATGAGTATAGTGACGACAACTCCGAGAACGAACGCCCGCCGCTGCTGCTTCTGCCATAACCACGCCATCTTTGTGCTATGGATGGCGGCAGCTCCGCCGCGTCGGCAGACCCGACCAACTGCTAAATTAAACAATAAAATCATAAAATTATCACACTTAGCGAAATGGTGGAGAAGAAGTGATAGAAGAGTGAAAAGGGGTACCGGGGAGGAGAGGGTGCGTTTTTAGTGCTGTGTTGCAGCAGTTCTTTGGGTCGGCCCTTGGAAGCAATTTGCCTTAGCCGCGCATATCTATATAAGCAGAAGTTCAACTCACTCTTCTTCGTTCTAGCAAGTTTGAAAAGTTCGTTCCGACTTTTGGGTGCCATTTGACTTTTCTTTGTGGCACCAACTGAAACTAAACCATTTTCTCACTCTTTGCATCTCAGAAAAAATATTAAAAAAAAAAAGAAAAGAAAATTAAAAAAAAACTTTCTTTAGAGATGTAGAACTCTCTCTCTGGTGGCAGCGAAGCTATTTTGGCTAATTGGCCTCCTGAAGACTGGAATAATTCATCCAGAGCGCTAAAAAGGAATAATAATGTCCCTGTCCAGATCCACAGAAACTAGGACTTAAAATTCAAAACAAAAAATAACAAAAAAAAAAACACAAACAAAAGTCCCTAGCATGAAGATGAAGAGTAGATGGCGGTATGCAATTCGTTTAGTTTTTTTTAGTCTTTTTGTTGTTGCTATTTTAATCTATTAGTTGGAAAGTTTATTTGTTTTCTTTATAATTTCCTTTTAGTTTTAAGTTAGTTTTATTTTTTTTTTGTATTCTTTTCAACGATTCGGTTCGCAGAAATTTTTATTTCATCTGCAGAAACGCGCAGTGTTCTAAATAAAATCAAAAAGAAAAAAAAAAAAAAAAAAACAAAACAAAACTGTGCAACAAAAGCGGATAAAACGAAACGCAAAAAGAAAATGGATATCAATTTTGTATCTCTTTGTCTAGAAGTTAAAAATTGTAGATACATATACTCGTAGTTTGGCGAAGTGACTTTTGCGAAATAAATTACCACTTGAATGCGGCGAAAGTTCTTTCAAAGAGTTTTATTTTTTATTTTTTTATTTTTGTATTTCTGCACCTTTAACATAGGAATCGTCTATAACTTTGGAACTAATGCAATTGAGATAAATTGAATGATTGTGATATTGTATCTTTGAAAAGCAAAAAAAAAAAAAAACAAAAACTCCTTAACAAAACAATTATTGAACTTTGTACAATTGAACTCGTACATTAACTTTTTTATAGGAAAAACTTAAAACTTTCGCACAAAAACAATAGGAATCAAATGGCTTCTGACACAAATTTTTCTAATATTTTCAGCGAATTTTACATACTACGCAATTTAGTGATCTTTCGAAAAATATTTACAGATTCCATCTCATGTTTCATGTGGAGTCACATCAGAAGACCAATTTTACTGGCCTAATACTGCCAGTATGGGTGTCAGTATAGTTTTTCTGGCAGCAACTGAACCTCACCTAACCTAATGTATTTATACTTTTTCATCAACATTACGAAAATGTGGTTACGAGGTTTCTGGGAAACGGAACGATATGAAGAATATAGAAATTATTAACAGAAAACGGGTTTGGGTCAAAATTCTGCAAACAAAAAAATTCCGCTTTTAAAATTCTGCTTTCAACATTCAGTTTTTCAAAAAATTCAGAAAATAATTTAAAAACTCGTTTTCCATGCTCGTTTTTTGAGCGTAATGACGGTGGTTTATGCACGTCATGACTCTCGTTTTTTTCGCATCATGACGCTTGATTTGTACTTCACGGCCCTCGTTTTTGCCGTCATGACGCTCGTTTTGCGCTGCATTACGCGGGTTTTTGCGTTTTGCGAAAAATTTCAATATGAATGTTAAAATAGATGCATTCCGTATTTCAAAGTAACGAAACTATAGCCGTTATTTATTTAACACTGAGCTAGCTACTCACTGTTTCATTCAGCATTATAAGAAAGAAAAGTATACCCAGTAAGTAGTACCTACGTATGTACGTATAGGTATTAAAAAACACACCCCAAAATAAAGGTCACAAATTACCTCAGCTGGTTGTTTCCACAAAGTATAGTGACGCACATCTATATTATTAATTTTAAAAACTCATATTTCCTTACCCCGAACAAAAATTAGTTTCAAAAGAGTTTTATTCTCATAATAATATTATATCCTCATTATCTTTGTGTGTTGAAAAAGTTTTAAATCCAATTTGCATAACTCCAAATCGAAGGATGAGAAAGTTTATTGTTACCCATATTGGCTCCTACCAAACATGAATAGCAGCAACTCACACACAAACAAAGACAGGTACCTCACTCTGTTCACCATCTGCATAACTTCACAACGGTTTTCCTAACTAATTACAAAGTTTACAAAACAATAACCTATACCTTACCTTTCTCTATTCCCAATCGCCAATCCTTCATACCACTCTCGTTCATCTACATATTATTATATCCTTTCTGTATACTTACTCCATATTCTCACCATTCATTCACCTGAGCCATTATACATTAAAGCTGCCCTTTGTTTTCAATAAAAATGAACAAATTGTTGCTTTCCATTATATCCGTTGTGTGTAATAATCATCATACGAATAGGTGGTGCGCGGACCTGGGCACATAATAATAATAGTTTGTAATTTCCAGACCGAAAAGTAATAACAATAATAATACCAACTAATATTCGCCCCAACTCTCTATCTCATGATTTACGACTATATTGCTGGGTTTGGTTAGGTTCGGTAAAGGTATAGGTGTTGGGCCTTAGCATTCGTTCGCATCCGAAGGATGAAGGCGGAGAAACTTTTCAGTTAGCCTCGGAACTCGGATATGCGGCTGGCTTGGCTATCTTGTGTTTGAAAAAAAAAAAACAAACAAGGACCGCTTTTGCCCATTATTTTACACTAAAGGTTATTTCCATTAAAACATCGTTATAACAATGCTTTCGTTCAGTTGTAGTAGTAGTAGTAGAAAGGTAGTATACGTGTAAGCTAAATTTGCTGAACATTAAAATGCTTGTTTTTGTACTTTTTTTTTTTTGTAAGCAAAAGAGAAAATAATAAATTACTAAAAAATAATGATGGCCAGATAATAGTGCACTGATGATGATGATGGAAATGATTGAACCATTTTTTAGTTGCATGTATAAATTTTCTAATTAAAAACTTTTAATTATACGAGAAAATTGGAAAATCCGCCGCCCGTCTTGTTAACAAAAGATGTTTCATTTAGATGATTAACCATTTGCAATCGAGCCTCTACAAAGTTTAACTTAGAACTCTTCTCCTAGAGACTACTGGGAATGGTAGTGGTTGGTAAGCCAATTTGTTAACACTCTCTTTGCAGATGGCTCAGTTACATTTGGTGGTTGGGAATAGGGGTTTTCTCATCAGACATCCTCAAAATCAACAAATAATCATTTCGCCATTCTAACTATTGTTGATGGTGGTAAATTAGAGCAGCCTGGTAATTAATGAAGCCATTTTCATGACAGTGAAGCAGCTATTAAGGCACTAGACGGCTGTTCGAAAAACTTAAATTTAAAAAGACGAACGCAACGATCATATCCCTTTGAGTTTCCATAGTAGAAGAAAGTCCACAGAAGCACTGTCAAACCGAAACTCAAAAAGCTTGGCATATGAAGAAAGGTATGCTGGCTTATTAATTACAAAAATAGAACCTAGGAAATACTGTCTAGTTCCTATTCTGCTATAAGATGGATTCGTGTACAGTACAATGCTCGATGCTCGCACTGTCAAAGCTGTTAGTCTATTGGGTGTTCTAGAAATCGGATAGGCGGTGACTGGGATCAACTTCTTGATACACAGTGAACCGTAACTACACATAAATAATTGTTCTTATATGGTAAATGCCGGATAATGATCTCTTATTAGATAAGATCAGTAACCGTTACACTGTTATTTTGAAAAGCACTTGAAAATTAGAAGCGTTCGTAGATCAGGCATTGGGCTGTTGCCTACCAAAACTGTACTTTAAAGTCTGATTCCGAGGAAGCTTCTAGGAAACAGGACACTCAATAGTCTAATATCGTGGAAGCTTCTAAGAAACAGGATCCTGAAACCTTATGTTTCAGACAAAAGTACGTCGTATCACCTTTATGTAGATTCACGCGCCAGCGGAGCCCTCATAGACACAACCACCTTGCGATCAGCCAACCAAAAGTTTCACATGTAGCCGTTTGACCGACAGGAACAAAATAAGAGCTGGAATGGTAAATACCACGGACCAGCAATGGTTGGTAGCTTCCGTAAGACTTCGCACAACTGCGATTTTGAAGATCCCAAGCAAGCAATGCCCACGTTTAATACCAACATACCAAAAAATCCCTTACAGCCAATTTCTTCACAAACTACTAGCGCTAGGACCGGTCCTATAAATTGGTCCCCATTTGAGAGTACCAGCCTAACAGCCCTCAAGGCTACTGATATCTGTTTTATTTTTTATATCATTCTCTACTACTTTTCTGCTACTTTTTCCTCTGCGTAAACTGTCACATAAGGTTTCATGTTAAACATAAATAAGTTTTGTATCAGCAAACCGCTCTAAATGATCCCTTAATTGGCTAACAACTATGAGACCACATTTCTCAAGCACTTAGAATAATCAGTTGTACAGAACCGTTCCTCCATTAATTACTGTGAAAAAATTGTTCATAATCGTTACTGAAATAATTGTTGGTAGCGTGCAGTTAAACAGTGATTAGTTTTCCGAAGAAACTTGGCAAAGATCAATGAAAGAAAACAACTTACAACTAAAATTGCACCTACTCGTGCAGCACAGAGAAATGGGTCAGAATTAAAAAATCCATAGACAGTATTATACGTAAGTGCATTAGATTGGACACAGGTTTTGAAAAGGCAGCGATTGCATTGCAAATCTTAGGCAGGTAAAGGAGTTGGTCAGTCAAAAAGCGCTTGGCACTGAATATTCGAAGACGAATCTGCACAAGGCACAGGCAAGAATACGAAAGAACTAAAACGCATTTCCAGAAAACGTATCAGATTTTAGGTAGCCTGTAGGATTATGTTCGTTAATGAGATCCACATGGAAGTTAAAGGTCTCGCGATCTAAGTAAGTAAGTAGTTAGCTGGAAAAAAACATGTCAAATGGCTGAACTTAAACGATTTCTGCAACGAAATCCATCTAATATTTTGGAACTCTCTCTTTATATGTAATTTAAAGACCCACTTTAAACTGAAACACTCTTAAAATTATCCCTTTTCATTATTATGCTAATTACAGATAGCAAACTATATTATATGTATGTTTCTCGTGTCCCTCAAAAACTCATCTAAGCTATCAATTTGTATATAGAAAACATTGAAATGTTATAGTTTAAAAAAAACTCACCTTACCCAACAGCTTCTGCTACATATTTTTCGAAGCAAAAGCATTTTAAAAATAAAAATTAAATTATGGGAAAAACTAAATTCAAACTCATTGTAATGAAAACTAGAAAACTACTCATGCAATTTAAAGTTAGTTACGTAAGTGGTATAACTCTTTGTGTTTTTTGGGGTGGCGGGAGGGCAGAGAGGGCATTATTTGGTCAGTGTTCATAGTTTGACCGTCTACAGAAAAAAAAATGTAGATATTTCTTCAAGTTCTGTTAAAATGCTAATGCAGTATTTGGAATGAAATGAGTGCATTGCATAGTTTACAACGAGAATACCAAAATTAATTAGCACTTTTTTTTTTGATGAGGTTTTTGAGTAATTTTTTTTTTCTTCTTTTTTTTTTCTTTAACGCGGTTTGATTTTAATTAGGTTCACTTAGCTTATACATGCGGTGTGTTTGAAATTCTTTACATCTACTGTTTGTATGGACCTTTCCAGGATTATGTGGCTTATAGTCTGTAGATTAATGAAAACTACGCTTTTGTTAGTTTTGTCCTAACGGTATAACTAGTACCGCTAACGGGTCAAAATTTGACCGCAGAATCACGAATCACAGTAACACAAAAACTAAATTGCAGTAAGGAGACTGCTTGGACCTGTGCGTTTACGTTAAATATGAATAAAACTCTGAAAATTATGGATTTTTTTGTGTGTATTTTTAAATCCATCAACATCGTAGCCATCCTCCAACAGAATTTGACAGTTCATGGCTTAACATATTAAGGATAGACTATATTTTGACGCAAAAAGTATATTCCGTTCCAATTATCACACAATTGCTCTAAAATCACCAGTTTCCGAACAGTAATGTGTTAATGTTTTTTTTAGTTGATTCATTAGATTTATGTACTTTTCATTATTCATTTCATTTGAACAGACTGACAAACAGACAAATTTTTGAATTCCCTATATCATCGTAATGTCATGTTTGATTTGTATCTTGTATTTACGAATCCATAACTTGTAATTATGTAGTCTTATTGGCAACCATGCCAGACTAATCTTAACATAAACATGCAGAAAGTTTTAATTTTGTATCTTGTAAGTTACTCAAGTAAACTGTCAGCTCTTAAAGTTAAAGTTACATAAAATTCAACTAATACCTTCATAAACAAAACAAAAATAAACTAAAATGTAAGTATTTTCATGTAAACTTGTTCTTTTAACTTTTTTCTTTCCCAGTCAACAAGAAAAAAAAAGAATCATGTTGCAATCAAGTCATATTTTCTTCAACGCAACTACCAATTGCACTTAAGTTAAAAGAAAATTTTGAGACTGAAAATAACTTTCATGTTCAATTTCTCAAGTCACATGAGCCAAAGAGAAAGTCTTCCGACAACAAGCTTAGTAGGCTAAAAACTTTTCAACGAAAAACAAACAAAAAGAAAAAAAAAAAACATAACACACACAACCATTCCCGCATCATACAACTTTAATTCCGCAAACGCAACCACTACTATACCGACAATGAATTTGGGTGGCGCCCTCTGGAGGATATTCTTGCAAAAATATCAAATTTTCTCTCTCAAACCCCTCTGTTCTACGAAATAAGAACTAGAACTCCCATCACACACACTAACTTGCAGAAACCCATTTGTCATGCATGCAAATAAGGAAGAAAGAAAACAGAGAATGTGCAGAAATTTGTCATCTGATTGCATTATGAAAATTTGCAGAAATGATGGTGAAAATAAGAAAAAAAAAAAAAAACTAGGAAATCAGGAAAAAGGATCCTTTTTTTTCTTTATAGTTTCCATTTTTCTACTCACATTTTATATGAGTGTATTATATGGGAGTAGGTAGGTAAGTTGGGTTGTGTATGTGGATGAGCTAGCATTACACTTCTGATGCCGAGCATATTTCAATAAAATTGAGAGCTATATAACATGCAGAGCAATTTTTCCATTTCTTCATATCTCCATCATAACCGGGAACAAATGTACCAAGATGTCGGCTGACAGGCGAAATATGATTGTCGGGACTATTCTTTTTGCCTTGCCTCCATATATCTAGGTTTTTGTTCTTTGGTTGGTGTTGGTGCCATCAGAGCTCTAGTATAGACCAAAGGCAAAAATCACACCCAGCAGTAGCTTATAAGCAGCAGAGACCTTGCGCTACGAAATTCTTGTGTTTCTTGGGGAATTGTTGAAGATTAATATTTTTAAAAGGATAAACACGTGTATGGAATGGGCGGAAGTGCAAGAGATATAAAACATTTTTCTTAATACAAAAGACACAGCAAAACAAAAAAAACAAAAAAAAAAAAATATAACACAGAAAAGAATTACTTACTTAGTCACTTTTGGGAAATTTTTAAGGTTCTATGGCGAATCATGTTGCTTGTTGCAAGGTAAAATACGAATAATAAAAAAAAAAAAGAGGTGAAGTGGTTTTTTGTGTAGAAAGACAGAGAGATGTTATTTATGAAGCAACAATTGTTTGGAAGGTAGATTTGAAGAAAAGGACAATAATGTTGAACCAGACTTCCCTTACCTCAATAAATTTCATTTCTTAAAGGTGACAACGGATGCAATAAAAGTTACTTGAAGATTTTCAAATATTTAGACTAATTAACATTATCACTCAGAGAAATAATATTTTTTGCTGGAAAGATAATACAATTCCCGCAAAAGTTCTTCATTCGTAGCAACTGTATTACATTTGACACAAATTGCAATTCTATTGCAGAAAAATAAACAACCCATTCGTTTGGAGCTCATTTATTTGAGTTTAATGCGGCAAACGAAAATGCTTCCAACATCTAAACACCGTTTTACTTTCTGGAAAATTCTATTGTATGCAGCAAACGAATGAATAGTTTGCGCAGAACCTCTTCAGAAAGCAGTTTGTTGCAAAGAACTTTACTTTACAGCAAATTGATGTATATTTGACTAATATTTGACACTATGTTTGTGGTGTTGCTATGTATTATAGCAACAGCCTTTGTTCGAAATCGAATCGAGAGGTCACAGGTTCAGTCACCGGTGTTACGCTTGAACTTTTTTTATTTATTCGTTCGCATAAATTGTTTCTCCGAAACGAATATAAAAGTTTGCTGCAAACGAAGTTGAAGACTGAAGACGAAGTAAGAACTAAAATACTATAATATATGGTTAATGAAAGCAATTAATTGGCTAATAGGTAATTAATTGCAGTCCTTACTAACTGGTTGTCTTCTAGTCAGTAAAGTAATAATACTGTTCTTTTTTTTATTTTTTAACTTAAGGTTATTTTCAGAGCTCTATATTCCTAAAAGAAAGTTTCTTGGAAGTGTAGCAGTACGCCTGACGCCTGTCAAAAAGTACTTTTAGTCAATTAACTGCTTTTATTCACTGTCCAATCAGTATTTTAGAACTGACTGCTGACTGTAGTTTAACAGTCGAAGTACTTTTGTAAGTTAAAAGACTTAAGAAATTTAGTCTTTTAAATCAGTCAACTGCTGTACCGAAAAGACTGGAGTTTTTTCAACTCTGCTGATAACATGGTTTAATTTTCAATAGAATGAGTTATCCCTTTGTTCTTTAAGACAGACCCTCTGCTATTTCAAAAATGTAGGTGAATTTATTAGAAAGCTTATGGAAGGCAAGACTCTGCGGGATGTCATAATGTTACGCCTTAAAATCAAGGGATACAAAGCTAAGTTTGACGTCAAGCTTTGTTAAACATGAAATAGCTCACTTTAGGACATACATATCATGGTAAGGCTTTGATAAGTAAGCAAACACTACTTAAGTTATCTATATAGGTACTGGTGCCAATACACAGCAAGCTTAAGTGCTGGTAGATCAACAATTACTAGTCAAGTTCCAGGTAGGACTGAAGAAACAGACTTAAAGCTCTGGTATCGTGAGGTTCTTAGGGACATTAAACACAGAACCCTTGCAAATGTAGAAAGAAGTCGGAACGATGTGGTATGACAAGTAGAATATTAAATCAGCTTTAAATATTATTTTCCAGTGTCACCTCCACTCAAGCTTAAGCTTTTGTATTAACTATTAAGTTAAAAAAAAAAAAAAAAACTTCGTTGTTTTAATTTTTTTTTTGTTTATGTTACTTGACTTGTATTATTTTGCAATATAATTCTCCAATCAACCATAAAAATGAAATACCCTACAACTGCATTAAAAGTTTTTTTTTGTTGCCAAACATATAAAACTTAAGAACAACATCTCAGTTGCCAAAGTCATCATCATGGTGGTTCTCATTAACATAAATGGTGGCGCTGCATTGCAGGTACATTTTATACATCACAAAGAACAACAACACAACAAGCTCTTTGTTTTTGGCCGTTATATTGGCCATTAAACCACACCCAACGGTCTGCGCAAACATATCATATCGTATCGAACAAGAAGTAACAACATAGGAGTGCTACAATAACTATCGACTTCCTGCCAAACCGTTTATCCCTCTACTATACATTCAAACAAACTCTGTGCTGGCTTTGCCCCCCCTCCCCCCCCCCCCCGCCTCTCTTTTCCATCTGAATTACACCAAAATGTCGATTACAATAACGGCAGAAATTACTTATTGCAATAGCTTTTCTATACTTTACGACTTGGGGGTGGCCCAAGTCGAAGGATATAATCTTCATCCAGGACCCCCTGTTCCATTTCGTATATACAAAATCCTCAAAGTTCGTAAGGTGATTGCTTTGCTCTCTAGACCCACAATCGAACGAACGCACAACTTTATGGTTTCCGTTTCAACAACGCTAATGGCAAGGGAATATATTTATATTAATGTATTAGGACCTAAGTTATTCCTCGTCTGGTACAACAAACTACCGGATCGGAATATTATACCTACTGGCAATGGTAACCCAGTGCACTGAAGAACCTTTACTATACGTACTAGCAGCAAAATTATATGAATGAATGGCGGTTAAATTGTGGCAAATTGTTCTGTCCATAGTTCTGTTTGTTTTAATTTGCCGGCCCATTGGAGAAGGCGTCCTCGGTTCGTCTGTCATCCGCACAAAGTTCGATCTGGCAGTTTGTTTAATTATTATTGGCTGCTTCTCTCTCTGTCTCTCTTGATATTTGCCCATTGGGAGATTGTTTCCATGTTTTTTTTTGTCTTGTTTTGTTTTTTTTAATGAATGATGATTGTTCAAATGGAGGCAAAATAGTTGTGTTTTTCCGGATCCGGTTTATTGAACAATTAAAAGTTTATCAGTCCTTATTGGCGATTATTTCATGCACACACACACACCACACTCCTATATACATACATTTCCACAGGATGTTATGTTTGTTGTGTACCACACACAATGCCACGATACTATCCATAGCATCACCAAATCGAAAGGACATTGGCAATGGCATGCTAAGGCTACCACAGTCCAGTCCGGAAATTAATTAGTTAATTGTTCGATTTTATTGGAAATTGAGTGAGGACCAATTGAATAAATGGTTTTTCATTCCTAACACTCATAAATTGGTTTGAATTGTTTCACAAAGAATGAGTTAGCATACACAATAATTGGCATAGGCGCAGGTAGTTCGAGTAGATATTTCTAATAATTATTGGCCACTTTGAGGAAATGAACAATTTAAAATGCAAAAAAGTAGGTACTTTGTCATTAGGTTTTCAGTTTAGTAAAACTAACTTATGTACATAAATTTTAAAGTTGAGCGATTTTGTTAGATGGAAAATTAGCAAGAGTAGATGGAATAATGTTTTTTAGAATAAGAATGTATTGAACATTTGTGTTAAAATCAAAATTGAAAAAGTTTGAATCAGTAGAGTGGTTTATTTAATACTGAAAGGATATGGAAGGAAAGTGCAACAGTCCTATTTTGTTTCGATTAAATAATTATAAATAGTTAAATTAGGTTTATCTTTTTTTGACTTTTGGGATATTGCAGTCTAAACGGCTGATTTAAAAAAAAGGTGCTAATATGTGTTTTCATCCATACATAAACATAAACTATTCGTTTCGAAATACATAAGAAGCAAGGGAAGAACAAATATGTTATACTTATAGATATAAAATAAACCTTATTTTTAACAAGAATTCCTTAACACAAAATTAAATAAATGTTTTCTTTTTTATTTCCAGGTAAGTTTCGTGAACAATTTTGAAGATCTTTTTTAAAGAACCAAAATATCCTTTGGTCACATTGGTCAGTATATATTTTGTTTGATTTATAGACACTTTAATAGTCTTATCAGTTCTAAATTAAACAAACGTTTTTGTTATGGATTTAAACACAATTTGAATTATTTGGATGAATGGAAAACTAATTTTTTATAGTAGAATTATTCTAAAACTGCAAAATCGTTGAAAATTTCGCAGTTTTTTGCATTTTCCACCATGTAACGTCACGAAATTTTCTTGGCAAACCTCATATTCGGATTTAGCACCCCCAAAAACATAAAGAATGAACGAAATTAAAACTACCCCAAAACTTTCCTGGTAAAAAACACAATTGTACTGGATTAAAACCTCGATTTTTTTTTTTTTTTGACACAAAATCAATTAATAGGTACTTGCAATTAAAAATGTCTTTCTATCTTTGAAAACTGTGTTGTTTTTATAATTTCTATTAACCGTAACTACTAAAGAACAGCTATGTTTCATTTTTGACTTTCTCTTTAACCTATTACTTGATTGCAATTCTTATTTTTGCACAGAAGATCTATTTGTTTTGGTAACTAAAAATCAAAAAAACTTTTTTTTGATTAAAAACAAAAACAATTAAAATTTATTTTTTGAATAATTAGTTTTTCGAAAACGGGTTGGTGATTTTTTTCGAATTTTTTTTAAACAAAGATCCGTGTTTGAAGCTCAAAATTATTTAAAAAAAAAGGAGCTGCTTCGTTCTTTTAATGACCAATTTTAATGTACGTTCTTTTTTTTTAATAAATATCTTCTTGTATATAAAAGTTTTTAGTATTTTTTGTAACTACTCGTATAGCTACCAGAAAAGAACTTGTGGTCCATTCGTGCATTTTATTATGAACTTATTTGTTTATCCGTAAAATTTGCAACTTATGTCAGGGGTGGCGATTCTGGTTCTGTGGAAAAGTGAAACGAAAAGCTTTTCACTTATTCACTCATAAATGCGATTCTCGTTCTCTGAAAAAATGTCTGAAACCTTCATAATTAATAATTTTCTTTCACAGAAAAAATTGGAAGTGAATGTCAAGATGAAAAAATGAACACCAAATCTTCTACCTGAACTATAAATAGTAAGAAAAAGTAATTAGAATTTTTTTAATTAATTTGAACCAAATTTAAAGCTAAGTTGTGAATTTCATTTATTCGTTTCATTTATTTACGGAATCAGAATCGGCTCCCATGTTCAGAATAATTTCTATTTACGAGTAACATTATTTCATATATTACTTCCTTAATGGGTAGTTACTAAACACTCAGTACACTCACTTGAGTTGTTCATTACTAACTTTTTATAAAACAAAAAAAATTCTTGTTTACTTTTCTGTATCCATCATTCTCCATGTATATTTCGTTTTTATTAATTCACAAGCAAAAAAAAAGCAATTATTGAATTCCCAGAGATCCATCTACACTTCCAGTGAATTGTAAAAAGAAAAAAAAAAGTTAACCTTTACCTAAAGTTCTTGTGCTTTCCAACGAATAAAATCAACAAAAAGAATTCAATTTTTCATTCTATTACCTTTTCGGAAATTTAACGATGAAAACACACAAAAAAAATAAAAAATGCAACACTTCAGATTGATTGCAAGGCAAACTCATATACACAGAGACAGTGAGCTAGCGATAGATAACAGCAACAATAAAACAAAAAAAAAATAAGAACAATCAAAAAAAGACAAACAATCGAAGAAAATGCAAGAAAGTAATACCAACGAATAACACAAAAAAAAAAAGAAGACAAAACGGTCCAAAGGGGAAACATTCTAGATGCTCTTCCTGTGATTGGTTTACGTGCTGCACCTCCGGTCCGGTGACTAATCGCATTGATTGCGATTTTTCTGTTCGAAAAACGATTGTAAACAGCATTGCTTTACAAATTCACAAAGGAGATCGAGAAGAAGAATCTCGGTCCAAGGACTCATCGATTAAAGTGCACATACATTGTGCCACCTGGGCGTATACGTAACATTTTTTCAGTTTTTTTTTCGTCTGTTTGGTTTGTTTCATTCGGTTTCTTACCTGCATGCCCGTAACAAAGGTGCAAGTATTGTAATCAAGAAAAAACTTAACAAAAATTGTCTTTAACCCCTAGAAATTAAAATTTGTTTTTATTTAGTTCGTTAAAAATACATTCGACTCCCCCTGAGTCAAAATTTCACGGGATATCAAAATTCGTACGAGTTAGAGGGAATTTTGGAAAAAATTGAGTTAGAGAGATTGAAAATAGGCAATTTAAAATTAAGGGGAATGAAAAACTTGACGAAAAAGTTCGAGTTAGAAGGAAATTCGACTTTGAGGGAGTTCGACTCAGAGAGATCGTTTCTGAAGCGATCAGGATCGATGTTCAAAAAGAGAATAAGCGGCAACCCTGTTAAAATGAACAAATGGAGTAAAAGCCAAAATGTATCACATTAAATTAAAATATTAAAATTAAGAGCTAGAATAAAGTGTTTCCCTTCATCATCTTATATATTTTGATTACGAGCAAAAACGCCAATACATACGACATGACTGTGTTACATCTTTCTTGTCCCTTTCGGGCTATCAGATTGTTTTCGACATCATTCCTAACTGAATACGTGTACAGAGATATCCTAGTAGGTGAGTTTGTTTGATTTTGTTCTCCTTGTTTTGTGCCATGGTGTCTTGGCCAAACTATTATTATTATTTTCGTGAAGATATTTTCAATCGGCTTTAAATCCACGAGATACTCTATGACGACGGTGAGAGTTTTGTTGATGGCGTTCATGAAGGACAGCGAATGATTCAATTTGCTGACCTCGAGTGAACAAACAGAAGACACACGATGATGTTGACAGTATACTTTTTTTTTTTGATTTTTTTGATTTTTTTGTTGCTTTGTTTTACAACTTTGTGTCCTTGGAAGTGAATGAGTGGTAGACTCGGACTGCATTGTCTAGATTTTCTATTTTCGCCTTATCCACCATCACAGCATCATCCTCATCATCATTTTTGTTGTGAGACTTGGCAAATATGTGATGAAGAATCAAAACGGAAGTTAGCCCTGGGCTGTTTGTTTGTTGAAATTTAATTGCGATAAATTACAGGAAACTGCTGATGCAGTAGAAGCATCATTTGAAAATTTGTTGTAACTTCTTCTACATCTTCTTCTCCTTCTTCCACTTTCTATATTATCTTTGATTTGTAAAGTGAAATAGTGGTAGGTAACTACTATTGAGGGTGAGAATTGATGACATTTTATATTTATAGCCATTGGCTTATAAGGGGCGCGCATGCATATCAATTAAGTTGACACATTAAATCAAGGAAATAGTCTGGGAGTTTGAGTTGCGTAATCTATGTTTTATTTATTGTTTATCCTGTTGATTTTTCTGGGATGGAATTGTCGAAACGGTATGTTTTGTATGAATGCGAATAGTTACAAATTGTTTCGAATTATGTTTTAAGCTTCTACTGTCTAAAGCCGCTTCAACATAAACGTATCCTCAGGCACGTTGTGTAAAATCGGTAGGTACTCAAAATACATAATTTTACTACATGGACTATTATAGAGAACTGAGGTGAATTTAACAATTAATCTAAAATATAATTACATAGCTGTACAAGTTTCGTTACATGTATGTACAATTGTACATACGATTATAATAGAATATTTGATATTAATTGTAAATTACCTATAGAAAGGTTTCAATAAATGTGTTTATTACATTTATCTATACATAAATATCTAATCTATAGATAATAACTGTTTGTATTCTAACAATACGTGGCGGAAATTTGAAACTCAATGGAGTATGAGGATTATGAACAATAATTAGCAGAGATATGTACATATATAGTATTAGATGAGCCAACGGACAATGGTTAGCTTAATTGACTGATTGATTGATTTTGGCAAAATTATCTGGGATGGTACAGATCTGTGACTGGGGTTAAACTCAGAATTTATAGATTTAAATAATATTACATATTTTATATATATACATGAGTTAAATTTAATGAGATTGTCTTTTATGCAGGTTAAAAAGCTAAAATCAAATGATGGATTATAGTTTTGTTAAAAAAAAACACACAAAATGTCTAGAGCATTATCTATCAGTTATACTTCTTTTATAAATGTTTTTTACTTTTTTTCAATTGTTTGGGCTAAAAAAAAAAAGGTGTGTGTATTTTTGTATTATATTGCTATAACAAATGTTTAGTTTCATTTTTACCAAAGTTATAAGCAATTTTTTGCACGTAAAATAACGTAAAATGACAATTTTAAAATTCTTCAAAGATTTACCGGTGTTTATAAAAATATTCAAACAGGAATAACACATATGTAGACTTTTTCAGCACATTAAAAAAAAAATAGGTGGCTTTTTTGAAACGCTTAAATAATGGTTTTTTCTAAGCTGTAAAAATAAAATACGTTTTTAAAGGTTTACTTGATCAGGTTTTTTTGATTTTAAAGATCGAAGTATAACTAGAAAAATATTTTATCAAAATGGCTTTTAGATTTAAGTGTTGTTAACATGTGTGTGAAAAAAAACTGAATTTTTGAAAACATTTTTGAATGAGTTATGGTAGAAAATTCTGACTATGTATGTATACTTAAATAAATTTAACACATTATTTTATTTTAGTTTTTTAATTAATACATATTTTTTGAAAACTTAATTAGATTGTTTAAGATTATAAAAAATATCTGTGCATAAGTTTCAGTCAAAATTGCTTAAACCGTTTACGAGATATTCAAAAAAAAAATAAAAAATATGTTTGCAAAAAATGGCAACGCTGCTGTTTCTCCGTTGTTCGAGTTTTTTTGAGGAAAACTAAAAATGCAGTTTTGTTGCAATCACTAAACAAAAAACATACACAAATTTTAAACAAAATCGGTAAAGTCGTTTTCGAGAAAAACCCAATAACTTAAAATCGTTATATGGGAAGTTCTAGACGAGATATTCAAAAATCAACTTTCAAAATTACGAAAAAATCATCTGTACCAAATTTGAAGAAAATCCGTCCACGCGTTTGGGCAGTGGGGATGTGTATAGACGGACGCACAGACTCACAGACGCACACACGCACAGACCGACGGACGGCATGACGAATGGAATTCTCCATCATCGTAATGTTGGTTTTGATTAAAACCTCAATTTTTTCTTTTGACACGAAATCAATACTAGCCCTATAGAGCAAGTAAAGAAACAATATTAATGAGATTTAAAACTAGTGTATTAATTGAGGTTTAAAAAAAATATAAATCGCCGGTACGGAAGTATAACTTCAAAAATGATCATATTCCATATAATTTGTGCAAATTACCTGCAAATGCTAATACCTGCAAATGCTACCACTTTCTTTCGATCCGCAACTATATAATCAATAAAAATACCAACTACATTATATGCAACAAAAAATCACTTTTCTATCTTTTATCTGCATTTACCGTCTCGCCTCACATCTGACCTATTAAACATCAAGAGTGCAAATCTTTATCTGATGAATCCCCAATTGAATATATCAGCAATTGAATAGGGCTGGCGCACATTCTAGGCGCTTCATTTACGTTTATGTATTTAGGAATATCTCAACAGTGGACTTTTTTGCTTTCAAATATAACAAAAAATTGTTTTTTTTTGTCATTTTTGATTTTTTTTTACTTTATATTGTAATAACTGAATATTGAAGCAAGAGATCACAGAGCAAATTGAAAAAGATAGAATATTTGTTTGGTTTGTTAGCAATTCAACAAACAAAATTAGATGAAATTTTTGTTTAGGAAAAATCCCAGGCTTATAAGTTTTTATCTCAGTAATCGTGATTTTGTGGGTTGATGGTGATAGGTTTATGGATTTAACTGCTCGAAATTCTGTAGAACTCTGTAAAGATGCGGTAGTAAAAACCTACCCTAATTTAGCCTACAAATTGCAAGGATTTTAGTTTTCCTGAGAACTTTTGGCTAATTATGTTGCACAATTAAGTTCTTGGGGGCAGGCGTATAGTTTGTGTTTGTGATTTTTTAAATGAATGCAGAGTTAGTTTATTAAACACTTACTGAGTAGATACAAAATATTTCACTTCAACTCACTCATAGAATAAACTATATCCTGATAAACTGACTAGCTCATGCTATATACTATACATGCATGTGTGCTTTATTGGTTGTTCATTTATGTGTCTATCGATCAATCTCTGATGTCGCCTATTTTTATAATGTGCGCCATCATCAATGAGAGTAGGAGAATGAGGAAACCAATGAAAACCCCCCTTAGTCTTAGCTATGCAACTAAACTTAAGTATTAAGCGCGACAAAGCCACACGACGACGACGACGACAACGACAAAGGCGATATAAAAGACCAAACCAAATGTTTACAAAAACAAAATGACACAAAAAAAATAAAAGAAATTATGTATGTGGTGCAGATTTTTGTGGAACACGTCTGGCAAATATTTGCCAACTAGAGCATCATCAAATTTTTACATCTTTTTTTTTTTATTCTTTGTTTTCACTTTTCTTTCTTTGTGTTTTATTACTTACTTCTTGTGGTGGAAATGGTATGCTTTTGTTTTCGCATCTATGAACTACTATTGCAATTGTAAATTAAATAATAAAGTAAATGTGGTTTTATGTCTTTGTTATAAATTTCTAAATTTATCGATATTTTTTTCTTAAACATTCAATTAGGTAGAAAAATATACGACGAGCATTTTGTACAATTAAAACATTTCCGAAGAGCATTTAGATGTATAAGTAGCTAAAAATTGCAAACCAAAATATTTATCAACTTTAATATTATGACTACTATTCTGACTATCGTTTACAAAAATTATACTTTCCTTTTTCTTGCAAATTGTGGTGCTAAGAAAAACTATAGAAATGGGATAACGTGACGTTTTTATTTTGTTTAATTTTTGATTGATGAATTAGAAACCGTGTAGAAATTAATTAAGGTAACAAATTCAGAAAATCAGAACCTGGGGTGTATGATTTCAAATAAAAACTAAAAAAAAAAGTTTATTCTTTCATAAATTGTAGGGAAAAGAATAATGAACCTTTTCGTAAGAAAATCATTCAATATTCTCAATACTCTTATCTACATTGAGAACTCCCTGAATCCCTTAGAAAAAACAAAAACTATAAAACCACTTACGACAAAGTACTTTATATCCATACGTCGCATTTTCTTTTTGTATTTATATATCACAAAAAAAAAAAATTGCTGACAATTGTCATCAATTACCTTCAAACGTATCACACAACAAGCAATGCGTTCTTGTTCAAGGAACCATTATTCCTCAAGGTACCTTATACATTGTTCTGGTATTACAATTTCCTCAAGAAGTGAGATCTTCCGCCAGGCCCGTAGCCAGGATCTCATTTCGGGGGGGGCTTTCTTCAATTTTTTTCGAGTAATTCATTTAACAAAAAATACAAAACCATACCTGGAAAAATTAATGTTTATACCCATTATCGATTCTATAGATGAAGACCATGCAAATTCTAGTCAAATGAAGCTTTTTTGGCAGTTTTAAAGTTTTGAACGCTACATTTTCAGAAATTTTCAGGGGTTTTAGTAATTTTGAACTAAAACCCTATAGTTTAAAAAAAGGATGTTTAAGTCAAATAATATTTTACATATTGAGCCAGGAAATGTCTTCGTGAAGCGAGTAGTTTAGAAAAATATTACTTTTCAAAATTGCTAATTTCATTGGATTCAAATATTTTTTTTTAAGTTGTTTGGGCATTTGCCCTTAAATTTTCCAGTGCACGAAATAATTTGAGACAAAAATTAATTTTAAAGCTAAAATGAATTTGTTTCAATATTTTTCTGAAAGAAAATTCAACACTACGTTTCTGGCTGCAAAAATTAAGTTTTTGTGTCATTCATTATGGATTTATCAAATTTTTTTTGAGGAATTAAGAAGTCATACAAAAAATTGGCCAAGACGTAAATTTGGTAATTTTGTCTTAATTTGTTCTACATTAACGGTTTTAGCGTTTATATGTTGGCATATGCACCAAAAACAATAAAAAAAAAAACTATTTTTTGTAAGTTATTCAATGATTTCCCATGTTTTCCGTGATAAATTTTGTTGGGTAACTTCAAATTCATACTCAACATCCCAAAAAAACATAAAGTTAGCTATAAAACGTATTACTTCAGAACTTTCCACCTCTAAAAACGCTTGAATTGGACTACAGAGAGTATTTTGGACAAATCCTAAATTTCAATTTGCAATATCTGCATCAAAAGCGAATTTTTGAATGATTTCATTCCCATCCCATTAATAGTTTTGTAATAAAGTATTTACCAGCAAAGAAATTCGACGGTAAATGTACCAGTTTTTAACATCTTCATATTATTTTCAGATTCGTGTTCAGCGGTACAAAATCCTTTAGAAAAGTATACTTTAGTTTGAAGGCAATTTTCGTTGCAGACCAGTGTAATCTATAGTATACTTTTCTATGTGTTACTGTTATCTTTGAATTGTTATTTTTTGTGTGAAATCATTTTTTTTAATCCTCCCCTGCCTGAATGTTAACACGTTCTACTAGTTTGAAGCATTCTAAATTTCTTAATTTAATGTTAATTTCTTCTACTTGCTGTTATATACATTTTTCTAATTGCGAAATCTTGAAATGCTGTATATTGCAGACCGTTGGCCCTTAAAAAATGAAATTGAAGTCAAATTAACAATAACCATACAATAATTCAAAAAATGTCAATTACTAAAAAAGCGCACAAATTTCTTTTTTTGGATTTTTAAAAATTTTGCGTTCGGGCGCTAAGGCTAAAGAATAAGCAGGTATACTCGAAAACATACTAAAATAGGCTTAAGTAGATGATGTTTCTAGATCTTAGGTGTGTTTTTTTGTTCGCCCGGGCTAAGTTGGACGAAAAAAATGCCTCGGGGCTTAACGTAAACAGTTAGCAGCATTGCGAATGAAATGACAAAAAAATGAAAAAAATGTATCCAATTTACAAAATGAAATAAGCAACAAAATAAATATCAAAAATCTTTTTCTGATTTGTTGAATTGTTTGCATTTTTTGTTTAATAAATTCAATAACATATTTATAAAGAAATTCCAGAGCATTAAATGCACACACTTTAAAATTTAAAAAAATAATTTGTAAAAGTTAAGAAAAATAAACAATTTAATTTTTTTTCTACACCAAACGCCATCTTTGTGTTTTTATGTTTATACAATTAATCGATAATTTTGGTGTTTTCATACAATTTACAGATGATTTAACAAAAAATGAGTTGGTAGCACAGATTTTAACCCCTTCAAAGAGTTTAGCCCCGAGAATTCTCCTTGCTTAGTTCCTTAGCTCAGGGGGCTAAGTATTTTGTTGTATTTAACATGTTAAGGGCTTAGCCCCGAGAGCGTTTTTTTTTTGTTCAATTTAGCCCGGGTGTACAAAAAAACACACCTTTTATTTCATTTTGAAATATGCTCTCGCCAAGGCGACACAGGATTCAAAAGCATCTCTGAAAAAAAATAAAGCCTTTTCTATAATATTCTTAAAGGACCCTATCAGTTTCTTATTAAATTTTATATATGAAAATCATTTCGGGGGGGGGGCTTCAGCCCCTCAAGCCCCCCCCCCCCCTGGCTACGTGCCTGTCTTCCGCACATAACGCTATCTTCTGTTACGATAAAGTTATTCTATGGGAATCCATTGGAACCATCACTTATCTTTAATTGTCTTCAAAAGAGATACATTTTCATTTTTGTTTTTTTTTTAAATATGAGTAAGTTGGTGAGGTTGATGGTTGCCACTTTTCTTTATTGTTTAATTTGTTAAAATATTTTGTATATAGCAAAAAGCAAATAATTTTTAGATTTTGAATCAGTAAACGGATAAAATCTTGTATAATTCAAAAAAACTTGAGCATGAGTGGCATCCAAATTTGAAATAATTAAATAATTAATTTTTATTATTGAAATTATATTTTTTCTATATGAATTTAAAGGACGAAAACAAGAAAATGATTATTTTTTTCAACTCCAAAAGTAAGTTTGTTTGGGGCTCAAAAATTAATTTTACTAATATTCTACTACAATTTTCAATTTAAAAAACACACTTTCGCGATGCTGCTGGTCTGCTGAAGCCAAAAGTGATTTTTTTTTTTTAAGTTTTGTTTGCCAGTAAATTTTGTTTAAAAAAAACTACAATTTCTTCCAATGTCTTTCGTCTTAACTTTGCAGAATCTTCAACATCCAAAAACAAATAGTTAAGCTACAAAATTGGGGTTTGAGCATTTCATCGTGGTGACCACACATTTCTAAAAACAACATGTTTTTAATTTCACATTTTCCTAGATTTCGGTGGCTCACTTTTAAGCTAATTTCTTAAGCAAAAACTTGTATATTTTCCGTCCGCTAACTCCAGTTTTACATTATCGGAACATTGAATATAAAAAAAAAACTATTGTAACTATAAAAATGAAGTTTATGAAACTAAAAGCATTTTAAAAACCTTAAAATTTTAATGCTAACTAAACTCAATTTTTTAATTATTTTTTTTAAGATATTTTTTAGCTAACTTATTTTTGGTTTCCGCAAAAAACTTACATTTAATTGGCTAAAATTTCTAAAATATTTTTTTTTTTTTAAGTTTTGATAATTTTTAAACTTACTGGAACTCCAAAAAAGGAAATTAATAAATTTTTTTCATAAAACTTAGTACGCAGCTGACGCAAAATGAATTTTTTCTGTAAAACACACCAAAACAATAACGAATAATAATTCGAAAAATAAAAATTATTACAAACAATAAAAATCGGAAAATTTTCTAAATTCGAATTAAAAGTGGTTAAAAATCAACAAATAAACTAGAATTCATTTTTTCTCCTCGAAAGTAATGTGCATGCAGTTAATTTCCTGTGCAAAATGTGTGGAGACTTCTCCAAATAATTTTGATAAGCTTTAGTTTCACCGGTCTAAGATTTTTCGTGTCGCTTCAGCAGCATCCCGGGCTTAAAGGGGAATTTTGGAAAACAAAGTTTTCTTTTTTTTGTGATCACAATTATTTCCCTAAAGAATTTCAATAAAATTGTATGGAAAAATTGATAAAATCGTGCACTTATAGCTGAAAACGGTTAAGTCGTTAAGGAAAAAGTCAATAACAGCTCTCGACTTATGATTGATTTAACGGTTCTAAATTCAAAATTTGTTTTAGCAAAAAAACTCTATTTCTTTTTGGTAATTTCAAAAAGGTTAAATGGAAAATAAATCTAACTGTTACTGACAAAAAGCGCAGTTTTATTCATTATTTGACCACAAATATTTTGACAGCAATTTTTCTGGGAAATATCATGTTAAATTTTTTTTATCAATTAATATCTAAAAAAACTGTTTTTTTTTATAAAATTGAGGTTTTAACTTCTAAATATAAAAAAACACCTGTTTTCCCCCTCTCAACGTGACATATTTTTGATGTACATATATATATCCAACGAAATGCAATTTTTACTTGGATATGGGAACCATATATCAAGTTATGCATTCGTACAAAAAAAAAAGTGGAGATAACAGTCAAACATGACATTACGATGATAGAGAATGAGAAAAAAGTGGGTCCGACAAGTCTGTCTGTCTGTATGTATCAGAGACCACAGCTTAAACGGATGGGTCGATTTACTTCAAACTTGGTATGTGGCAAGTTTTTTTGTTTTTTTTTTTTACCCCAAATAACGGCACCTGCCATACACCGGTTTTAGAAAAACTCATTTTTCTCAAAAACGGTAAAAAAATCATGATCAGTTTGTAAAAAACAGTTATTAACGGTACCTGCCATAGAACCGTTTTTTTTAATTCTTATTTTCTCCTTCATGACTCAATGAATTTCAACCATTTTTTTCCAATTAAATTAAATTTTTTTTTGAAAAATCATTATTTCGAAAACTACTCAATATTTTTTTTTCAAAATTTAGTTTTTAGATGTTGATAAATAATATCTTAAAAATGACGTACCAATTTTTTTTTATAAAAGTCCTTGCAAAATTTTATATAGAAAAAATTGTTTTTTTAAAAAACGGCTCGAACGATTTTCAAATTTTTTTTCTAAAAATGTATCATTGTAGAAAAAATCAGATTGCATAGTTTGTTTTCAGTGAAAATTAATTAAAGAAGCTGTTTTAGTCATTCGAAAATCGGATTTTATGCTTTTTTCATTTTTTCTAAAACTGCATTTACAATTTTTTGATTAAAAAGGCTTAGCATATATAGAAACTTTATCTATAAGAGCAAGTACGTGCGACCCAGTCGTGCATTTTATTTTTTCGAGAATACTGAGCACAGAGAAAAACATAACCCTGAAGCTTCCCATAAAAAACTTCAAGCCCCTATATGGGTCAAAATAAAAATCTGTAAAAAGTAGGAGATTTTTTCATATTATTCCCAAATAGTTTTGCCCCATTAGAGCTAAAGATTGCGAATGTACTATGTACGTGCCTATTTGGAAAATATTAGGAAATGATTTTGGGCTCAATCCAGTTAACTTTGTTTCATACAGGCCATCAGTTTCAAGATATTGATACTTCAAAATGGTGAAATGTCGAAAAAATAGGTCTTTCGCGTAGGTGTAACTCAACTTAACCTTTTGGGATTTTAAGTGAATTTTTTGTTAGTGGTAACCATTATGTTTAGTATCTACAACTCCACTATCAATGCACCCAAGTGAATTATATGTATAAATTATAGAAACAATATTAAAAATAAAATAAAACCCCAAGGGAAAGCAATGGCAAGGCAACAATAGTAATAAGCAAACAAAACAAAAAAAAAAAAAAAAGAAAACCTTACTGTA
The DNA here is from genome assembly GCA_948107695.1 of Meliscaeva auricollis. NCBI lineage: Eukaryota > Metazoa > Arthropoda > Insecta > Diptera > Syrphidae > Meliscaeva > Meliscaeva auricollis. Next base: position 74,936,235 of record OX403617.1, read on the forward strand.
TCTGCAAGATGCACGCATATTAAAAAAGAAAGATACAATAATATTCTTTTGCAGTTGTTAGTGCTGCTCATCGTCATCGTCGAGCCGATCCACGATCTGGCGGCAGACAGAGTGGGGTGTACCCGTGTATACCTAGAGTATGAGTGATGGCGGTTTTTAGGTGAGCCACTACTTTACTTCTTCTTCTTCTTCTTCTGCTTCTTAAATACGAGTACACTCTTGTATCTTTTGCTGACTCAGATTCCATTTGTAGATTTATCTATGCATGCTTACCATAGAGCACAAGTGTATCTATCTTTTTTTTTATACTTACATATATACAAATAGGTAAATATCAGAGGCAGAACTGTTGCTGCTGCCGCTACACCGGTGAGATCCGAATCCGAATACAACGAATTCGCAAAACAGCTGCTGCTCTTTGATGGGTTTTCCGATTCGAGAAGCTTTCGATGAATTTTAGTATTTTATTGTTTATCCATTCGAGTGGGTAAAATTATATTCGCGAATGTCGGAATTTTTCTATAAATTTAAACGCGACAAGGTGTTTTTTTGTTTTCAATAAGATTTTAATCGCCTTTATTAGTAAAATACTTTTCCAAGCCTAATTTTATCAAGTTCTACTTCAATTAAATAAACAAAAAAAAAAAAACTAACGCTAATTGTGATGAAAAACGAAACCCGAAACGCAAAAATGTACGTATAGCTGATATGTTTTTTTTTACTTTTTTTTTTGTGCATTCGAATTTTCTTGGTGATTCATCCTCATGAATATTTATTTTAAAATCCTTCTCCCAACAATAACAACAACAATGCAAAAAAAAAATACTTCAATTGTTTGAAACACCTTTGGTTCGAAAATAGATTTTATAAAAGCGCGTCATTCAAGTATTTGTGTCCAATCATTTTATTCTTTATCTCATCGACCTTGAATGTGTATCTTTTAGAACGTTATCATCCCTTTGATGTATCTACTTGTATCTTTTAATCTCATTTCATAAAGATAACAATTTTATTTAACAAAATTATGTTTATAGAGATAACTTTGTTTTTTTTTTAAATTTAATTTCAAAGTGCATCTGTTATTGTCTGTTTGAATTTATTATAATTTAATTGAAATTAATGAGCTGCAAAAAGCACAGATTTTGATTACCTATATTTTTGATATTAATTTAATATTTTTGGTTAATTACGTATTATGGCTTTTGTTTTCATTTTTGTTTCATATTTTAAAATAAAATTGTTTCTGAAGGGTAGAAATAATGCTATGAGGTTGTCATATGGTTCAAACAGTTGGGAAGGTAGAGTTGCAATTAATGGAATAAAATGCATTCACTTATAAAGGTTAGGTTAGGTTAGGTTAGATTTAACTATTTACTAATAGTAAACAGAAGCAGATTCCAAAGTTATAAGCAGCACCCTTATAAATAACTGGGTAAATTTTTCACAAACTACCGACCACCGTTTTGTTCTGCCTTTTTTTAATAGAATTTTTTCAATATACTCTTTTAACAATATATAAGAAAATTATTCTCTTATATTACATCTACCTACATTTTTTAAATTTTTTAAATTAATTGAACTGAGAACAAGATAAGCAAAAAAGTTCCTAGCTAAATATTTCAGTTTCCAGAAACGAAGTCAGCTCGAATTTTTCGGTGAAACGAGTTGTTTTTGAACAAAAATTAAGAATAAGACCATTTTTTTTTCATCTTGAGGAAATTAAGTTTTTATATAAAAACCTTCACATAGAGGTTTTGAAAAAGAATTTACGATTCGTTTCAAGCACATTGAATAAAATTGTTGATTTCGATTCCAATAAAAAAATACATTTTTGGTCGAAGTTATTTGTAGACTTATTATTTTTTTCGCTAATTAAATTGTGAAAAAATGAACGAACGTTGTTATGAAATGTAGGTAGAACAATTTGTTTTTATGTTTTCACCTTGACATTCACTTCCAATTTTTCCGTGAAAAGACAATTATTCATTATAAACGTTTCAGACATTTTTTTCACAGAACGAGAATCGCTTTTATGAGTGAAAGTGAAAAGCTCTTCGTTTCACTTTATCACAGAATCAGAATCGGCCCAGTGGTCTTATTTTTTTTTGTTAAAAAATAGGTTTTCGGCCTTTTTCTAAGATAACCCCAGTTTAAGGCTTGCAATATATAGATGGTCAGGTAGCGTGATATCGCTAGGCAACCCTAGCAAAAATTGTTTCTTTTAGTACAACCTAAATGCTCAATAATTTTGTTCCTCTATTGTGGTTTGTCGATACGGTAAGGTATAACGCCATGGCCAGATCTGTAATAAATAAATTGAAATAAAAAAAAATAACAAAAAAATGTGCAATTTTAAAAAATCTAGTGTCTCAAAAATTACAAATTTTGTGGACACGCTTCAAACAACTTTAAATTTTCTTTCCAAAAACATATAATTATAAAAAAAAGAGAACCATGATGAGAGAGATATTAACGTCCATATCTCGGATTGTAGATTTTTCTTATTTCTTATTTGAATCCGTGAAATAAATGAAGTATTTATATAATCTATCGATTCCATTATTTATCATGTCTCCTTCACATTTAACTAAGAAAATAGATTTTCGACCTTTTTCATCCTTATATTTTGTTAAATCCAGAATATCCCAATCTTTGAAATAATTCTTCTTTGGTTGGTCGTCCTGTGAAGGAATCTTAGAAAACATACTCCAAATTGTTTCCAAAAAACAAAGGTTCAACTCTAACTACTTATAAATTTTATTTTAAAAAAGTATGTTCTTAGAAAATATCACTTAGCCTCCTCCGTTTGGATTTTAAGAACATTTTTAGTATTGCTGTTGTTGTTGATTCTGCGTGTATAAAATGTTGCATTTCTATAATGTACATTAGGGTGATTAGAAAAAAAAAATGATTCCCGGAAGTTTTGTTTAGGCTAAAAATTAACCTTGCAAAAAATCAGTTCTTTGATTTAATGTTTAGTACGTGAGCAATGTACCTATTTTTCGTTTTTCCATACAAATTGCACTGGGATTTTTTTTTTTGTTTTGTTTACTCTTAATGCTGTAGCTCACGAAAGGTACGTCGTACAATTAAGTTTTTGATACAGTTTCTTAGGATTTTGAAAGCTCTAAAAAATTGTCATAGATGGTTTTTTGTAAATTTACTCCTTAAAAATCTTCCGTTATTTGAAGGTTATTATATCAGATTTGTAATATAAAAGTGTTGTCTTTTAAGAAAGTCCAATTTGTGCTCTACGTCAAATTTTGGGCACAGGTATATTTTTCCTAAGTTTCCCAAAATATTGCATTGATATTTATAACATTTTAAAACAATGTAAACCTACAAAAAAAACGAACTACTACAATTTTGTTGACCTTATAAAATCCTAAAAAAAACTCTATCAAAAGCTTTATTGTACGACGTAGCCTACATACGTGAGTTGCAGCACTTAGAGTTCAACAAAAAATATTACCAGTGCAAATTGTATGGAAAAACGAAAAGAACAAGAGCTGTTTGTAAGGCTTATTTTTTAGCCTAAACAAAAGTTTTGAGCTTGGTGCCACGGCATATTGTTAGAAAATATTTTTTTTTTGAACCACCCTAATGTGCATAGCTATCCTTCAAATCTTATAATATTTCAAAAAATTTAAAGAATTTATCCAAATGCCATTTTAAAGTCTCAGACTATATAATTGAATTTATGGATTTAATGAAGTTTGTTTTTGATTTGTTTACTTTTTGAATAATTTTCAATATGGAAAGTTGTCAATGAAGTTATTTCCTTTTATGAGAGAAACGTAAGCTGTGTGGTGCTATGCAATTTGTTGTGTTATGCGATAAAGCCAATGTGGTTCAATGTGATGTAATAGAATATATATTTAATTTTAAGAGATACCTGAAGCTTTATTTAAATGGTTTTACTACAAACCAAACTTATGTACAACTAATAACAAGTACCAATATTTCTTTTATTCGTTAGTTCTTTTTATTCGTTAACAGTGAAAATATTTTAAAATCACGAAGCTTGACGAAAAAAAAATTTCAATGCTTTAAAAAAATAACCTTTCTTGTTTATTGAACCCCATGGACACTGGAACATTGATGATCCGCTGGTGCATCACATAAAAATGTCAATATACTCGTATCTACTCTTTGTGGAAAAAAACAGTTTTTTTGTTTTTCTGATTTATATTTAGAAGAGAATTCACACGTACCGTAAACGAGCATTAAAATTCGGTGAACAAACACATGTTAATACATTCCCAAATGGATGGCAAAGCAAAGAGCAAATACAAAACTCCAAAACGGATAGGAGCAAATACACATAAATTAAATCGGAAAAACGAAAATCGAAGTGACAAAACGCACCGCAAAATTCGTGTCTGTCATCATTGTCCCAAAATCGTAGTCATAGTTGTTTTCGTTGGTTTTTTTTTCTTTTGTTGTTTTTGCTTTCCAACAGAACAAATAGATTCAACAAAAAAAAAATCAAAAATTTCCCAATGTTCATGTATATAGAGGTACTTTATTCTATACACAAAGGACATGTATGTGTATACGAACTTTTGAAGAAAGGAAAGGGAGCATCCTTTTTATATTTCGACACAATATGAACCGAACTGTATATGGAACTGGAATTGAGAAGTGAGAACTGAACTGAAACTGAATACAAAATCTTCTCAAAAAACATGTCACGTTCGAACGCTTTAACTGCACTTCATTGACATTCAATCGCTAGAGGCCATCAAAACATCAAATGTATTTCACTCTCGAATTTAAATCAGTTGTTTACTTTTAATCGAATCAGTTCAAATTCGGTCTCGAGCACGTAAGACCGTATCTCCGGGGCTTAAAGTGGCTCCATACATATGTACATCTACTAGTATACACAGAATATACAATATGGTCCAGGTCCATCTATCCCTCTCTCTCTGTCTCTCTCCTCTTATCCATCTATCTGTCTATTAAGTGACGCTGCAGTGCTCCTGCTTCTGCTGTCCTCAAAATGTATACAGAGTCACTCAAATGCCAAGAGCAATGTCCAAAATTGCGTCAACTAACCAATCCAAACCATCCGACCGCCACCCATCTCATGATGCCATTTACCGTTTTCTCACAGTCCACTTTAACGCGCGAATAAAGGTCCTCAAAGTGGGGGTATGGAGGTGTTGGTAAGTTTTGACGGCGCACTACGTAAGGATCGTGACGTTTGGTTAAGAAAATTTAATTCTGTCACGTGTTATCCTTTTATCACCTGCCTTTTGGTAAAATCCTTTACGGGATCTGAGGGATTCATCCCGGTACTTTTTGCTAACTAAACAAGATGCCAACGTAATCTTTTGTTCCATGCCAAATGGATAGAACGAGGACCGCGGAGGTGGGATTAATATCGTCCTTGCTCCCTTGATGCCTTGATGGGTGGAAAACAGGAGCGAAGAAGTACTACACACTTTGCGATGTAAATAGTCGTCTTCGTTTCTGTGTGTTGTTTGGATTGTCCTGTTGAGAGAGAATCTGCTCTACATCGCTGATGTTGTGACATTCCAGCGAGCTTAGTCAAACGGATTGAAATCCCCCTTTAACAAGGCTGAATCAGCGTCTGGTTGGTTAGGCAGCGGCAGTAGCAAACCCTCCTTGGATGGGATACATTTGAAATCAAAGGATCTCAAGTGCAGAGGATTGGATAATTTTAAAAACGTTTTACTATCCTATGGTAGAGTGACATTTACAGGTTAAGTCTGGTGATGTCTGAATTTTCCGTGTTGTTAATTTGTCTCCATGTGCCACCATCAATACCATTATCACAGGTGGTGGTGGGTAAAATAATCTAAAAGGTGTCGTAGTCATCGTCCTTTTTGCCTGCCTGTCTGCCTGCTTGCAGAATGTATATTTGTTTGTCATTGTTGTTGTTGATGTTTGTGAGCAAAAGCAAAGTAAAATAGAGACATTGTAAATGCTTCTCACGCGCCTGAATTAAGACACGAAAAAGCGTCGAGTTTATATACCTACTTTGGTTCTTGAATATGTCACACAATCTAGGGTGGATTGGGTTAAGTTGTTTTATAGAAGAGCACTATTTTCAAAAGAAGATAGCTGGGGCTTTTGTGAGAATGAGGTAATAAATTTTATAGTAAGTTAAGATGGTTAAACGGAGCGGCACGTGTGCGATACACAGAGCGGTGCGGTGACACTACTTGGGCAATTTGTAATAATCAGAAGATTTGAAACCGATTTGAGTGAATAAGAGTAAAGGGTTATAAAGACAGTTTTCTCTTAGAAGAAGATTTATTTTTTATCTTAAAAAAAAAATAAACAACATTAATTTATCCCCATCGCCCTCATCAAAGTATACTCAGACTAAATAGTCATTCCTTCCACTTTTTGAAGTTCGTTATAAAAATTCAATTGTCCATAACGAAATACTATTTCTCTCTGTCTAGATTACCTCATTTAGAATTTTATTTATTTATAGATAATTTTTTGATTTTTTTTTTTTTTTGTTTTTTGTTTTTGCGGCTTTCCCCAACTGAATTTGTGGAATCATTTAAATATTGCAAAAGTATAATAAAAGTATTAACTAAGTACCTACACGAATGTATTTACTTTTTGAACATTTCCACAACCACAATTCACCACAAACCACTTTGCTGTGCAGACAACAACAAAAAAAAAAGACCAAACGACCATTTAATAATAAATGATTACAAATTCAAATGAAGCAGAGTTAAATTATGAGCAATGCAAAATAAAAATGAACATCAACAAAAAATAGATAAAAAAAAAGCATCCAAAATCACACTGAAGAAAAAAAGGCATTACAACAGAAAGATAGGTTTCATAATAAAAAAAATGATATTTGGCCCTTTGTCCGACAATCAGACCACCAAGTAGACCGATAACATTTAACGAATTCTCTATTATTGGAAAAATTATTATTCCTAACTAAGTGATTTTGGAAAAGCTTTGTGTTGTTAAAAAAGTGAGGCCTACCATAGTGACAACAATTTTGTTGGTATCATAATTATTTAAAAATCTGCATGTTACACATTAAATTGCATTTAAATAAAACTGTACAAAAAACTTAAAGGTTCCATTAACAAAACTCAACGAAATTTTGTAATTTACATTACATATTTACCGAATACATAAACAGCTGCTGCTTATTTTCACACCAAGTTTTCGACTTTGTTCAATTTACTATTTTTACTTTTAATGTTAAATGCATTTACAAATTTCGAAAACAAATTGAAATTTTTTTTTGTTCAAACTGACGGTTTTCAAAGTTTCATGATCTTAAAAATTATTTTTGATTTTATACAACATAAATTTAGTGGGGGGAAAACAAAAATCTCACCTATCAAATTTTTTTTTCCACAAAAATGATCCTCAAAGTATTTTCTGTCAAAATTTGTCAAAATGAAAATTGTTTTGTGAAAATACAACAAAAATAATATTGCTCACAAGATTTTTTGCCTAATATTATACAAAGCCTTTGATCTCCTAAAAAATTACATGTCTCTCGTCCTTTCTTAAAAGCCTTACACAAACTTAATAAAAAAAGTTATTTTTTAGCAAAAGAAACTGAAAAAAATCAAAATGTCACAACTCCTTCAAAAATATTTGTAACCAAAAATGTGAGACTTTTAGTTTATTTTTCGTAATAAAGCATTGACTACTTCAATATCATAGTAGTAACAATTTTTTGACAGAAGTATATGTCGTCCATTTCGTTGTTTTTCCCTTCAATATTGAGACGAAACCACACAGCGGGAACTATTTATTAATAGGTAGGTTTTTTTACCACCAATTTTACCAGTTGTGAAAGATAGAATATATCGACCTCAAAGTTACATATCCCAAAAGATTGTTTCCAATTCATATACCGTTAAAAGAAAACATTTAAGTAGGTAAAGTTTAAAACACTTATGGTCACTGTGGCGTATATGTATGTACACTTTTTTTACTTTTTTTTAATGCACAAATTGTCCATGCTGTGTTTTGAATTCTAATGCATTTCAAACAAAATTTGAGCACCCAGTCGATGCGTTATTTTTGAACCTCCAAGAATACTCAATAAAAATTGAATACTCCATTAGTTAAAATTATTGAAAACATACATTTCATAAGTACCTACTTGCCCTGTGTACCTACTCTGAGTATGTACTTCGTTTTTATTCATATCACCAAATAACCTGAAATTAAGGAAAAGAAAACATGCATCAGGAAGATTTGAACTGTTTTTTAAAGAAAACAATTAGTGCTTTTAGAAATAATTACAAATTATACCGAATTCAAGTTCGGCATACTCAAAATTTGGAAAAGTAAAGTGTAGTTTTAATAACAACTTCAAACAAAATTATCAGTTTTAAATAAACAATTAACCTCAGTTTAGACTTTTTTTTGAAAAACAAAACACAAAATACTTTTTAAAATGATGAAACAATCTTGTGACAAGTTTTAAACGAAATCAGTTGGGCCAGTAATAATATACACGGAAGTAACTTAACATTATGGAAAATTTCCCAAAAAACGTGTTCATCATATTTCCGTTATTTAAATTTTTTGAGAACAACTACAAACGCAGTATTGTTACAATCCGTTATAACATAACATACACGAAATTTAATTAAAATACTTAAACCGTTTTCGAGAAAAATCCAATAACTCAAAACGGTTATATGGGAGGTATTCGTTCTAATCGGTATTCAAAAACAAAAAAAAAAACAACCTTGGAAATTACAAAAAAGTAATCTGTACCGAATTTCATGAAGATCCATCTACCCGTTAAGGCTGTGGCTCTCTATACAGATGACGCACAGACGAACAGACGCATGCAATAATTTGAATTTAATATCCACACATATTTTTTTTTTTTTTTAATTAATAATAAAATTATTTTACATTAAAATTTTTTTTTATATTTTTTTTCGTTATTTTTGTCAGTGTACAAAATAAAAATAAAAAAAAAACTTAAATACAATTCCCAATGGTTTCTCACATCCACATCACCACAATAATTATTGTTATTTTTATAATAAAATAACAAAATTCCAATTTTTTTTTTTTTTGTCTCTCGTATAGTTTTATATAAAATGCTTTTGTTTAATTTATTCGGTTAATCATAAAAGCGGATAAAATACCAAAAAAAAAAAAAAAAAAACATTGGCAGGCTGGCAAGTTATGGTCAATTTAAATTGGACTCATCAGTCATCTCGTTTGTGTGTGAAAGTGAAAAGTACTTTAATTGACAATTTTAGCTGTCATATCTCGTGATAAACCAAAAATGGGTTATAAAAATTCAAAATTATATAAATAATTTTTTTTTTTGTTGCTTTAGCGCTAATTCAACTTTATTGCATATTATGTTACAAAGTCCTTACGTTAAATGGGAGATACCCTTGCATTAAATATTACAATATACATAATATTGTAAAGGATATCTGTTTTAAAGGATTAAAGTATAGTTTTTCGTTTTCGAATTAATGCCTTACGCAATTCGGGTGAAAATGAAATATGCAGCATTACTTTCCACACATTTAATTACAAACTTAAATTCTTTGATTGGTAAATGTTAGGTATGGACATGGCAACTAAGGATTTTTCTCTTGTGTGTGGATAAAACCCGGGAGTCTTGACTGTGGATGCTCCAGGAGCTTATCAGTAACTTTATATTTAATTTTTAAGTGTCTCATGCCACCAATATCTTTTCAATTAGAATTAGTGTAGATCAAATAGTAAAAGTACATTCGCTTTATTATTTTTCTAGATTTTCAAAACGCTGCTTTAAAACTCTTTTAATCAAAATTGAGACTTTAAAGAAATATGCTTATGGTTAAATCCTTTTCTACTCTACATAATTTTCCCTCTTTGACTTCTTAACTCGGTATAAGGACATTAATTTGTTCTTTTAATTCCTAGAATCGAATGAAAAATAATTCAATTTATGTACAGCTTATACTTCCAATCCGATTGCATCTTTCCAACTTAAGGTCGCATACAGAGCAAAGGAACATGGAATTTAATTTTCACAAACACACATCCTTTACCTAAAACCATTCGAAAAGATTGTATGCAAATTTCCAAGAAAACTAACATTTTAACTTTTATTCAGAGAAAAATAAAGAAAAAGAAAAAAAAATAACTAAAAACCACTGCAGTATTTACTATGAGAATGAAAAAGTTACCAAAGTAAGAAAAATAAAAAAAAAACGAACAAAAAGCAAACTAAGAAAAAAGAAAAAAAAACTTATGCACAATTTTTCCAAACTTCGAATCCTCAATAGTCCGGCAAAGTGAAAAGGTTCAATTGTACGAACAAATTAAAGTATCCTTTCAGCTCCGGACCGGCTTAGTCACATCATTGCCTCTTCTTGTGCCTCCTTTTGCTCTATCACCCACGCACACCCTCCCTCTGATGCCGCTCCAATCCACACACAAATATGCGGTGCGCATCGTTGCAATGAACTTTGGGTCAAAAGTTCTACTACATCCTATCGACTCAACAAGAATTTATTTAAAAAAAAAAAAAAGGGAAGAAAAAAAATCAAACGAAAAGTTGAGGATGCATCTCCAAACGATGAAGAAAAAAAAATTTAAATAAAAAAAAAAAAAATGAATTGAAATTTATTCCAAGCCAAACGTTCAACACACAAAAAAAAGGACACACAGTCTCTCCTCTTGGAACAAGAGTGAGCAATGTAGAAGAATTCATTCAGGAAAAAAAAAAAAAAATAAAAATGATGAAAACCAAATCAATTTGTTTGCCCGAGGATATATGATGATCATTGTTCGTATTGAGAGTCCTTTATAATACACACACACAAGGCAGTCCACAAACATACATATGTACCTATACCTACACTCATACTTTGCGCACTTATCCATTCATCCGCATGCTACACTTGAAATTTTTACTTTTATGTCCATTCATCGATTGATTTGCTTTTTTCGAGTTTAATTGGACAAACAGATGAATTCTTGTTCCGCATCCGGTGCATTTTCGAATGGAGTAACCTGTGTATTTGTGTAGATATCGCTGTGTACGTGTGCACTGTGCATATTCAAAATGTGCAGCTTCATTTCCGTTATTTTTTTTTTTTTTTGTATTTTCTGACCACATTCGATGACAGTGCAAGTGGACCGCAGGATTCACCAAAGTCCAGAACAAGGACTATCGATATTTGTATTTATGTATAGGTTTGATCGAATGTGAGAGCTTGTTCAATTGATTTGAATTAATTTCGCTATGAATTTTACTTTTTCACGTGTAGAAGTAGATGGTGGCGAAAACAAGGTAAATTGGTTCCTCTCTATAACTTTAGTGTAACTGCCCGAAGGAGTATAAAAGAGTTATTTCGAGTGTTAAAAAAATTTAAATAAAAAAAAATTACAGACTGCAACTTTGAAAAAAAAACAAAACAGACATTTTGTGGTTAAATAATTAGTGGAAAATTGCATTTTGAATTTAACGTTGCCTTTTTTGTGGAAGAAAAAAAAATGTGGAGGACCTTAAGGGCCGTATATTGATTGAAATTCTTATTTTTGGTGTTTTTTTTTTCAGAAAAAAAAATCAATGAGAATGATCATGGTTTTGTTTTTTCAAAGGATTTTTATATTTTTTTGTTTCGTTACTTTAAGACCTGTTCTGTTTTTTAAGCATTTGGCCTGCTCGATGAAACATTTTTGATTGTTCGTCAGCTTTCATGCAGGTTATATTCAAAGAAACATTTTCAAATTGAAAAAAAAAAAAAACAATTGGGACAAGTTCGATGGAGATTACTTGATGAGAAGCTGTAAAACAAGTAGTAAATATTTAACTTATAGAAACACACATTTGGGTAGAATAATTATTCAAAATCATAGCATGTCCCATTTGAAAATAAAAAATACAATTTAGGCAAGCTTTTTCTTTAGATTTAATTCAATGACATAGACACTACTTAAAAGAATTTAGAAAGCAGTTTGATTTTTCGGTTTTTTTAAGAGCAATATCTTGGTTGGAAATGGTTATAAAAAGTTAAGTTTAAAGTTTATTTTACAGTTCATTGCTCTCAATAAGATTGAATTGTTATATTGATCAACTTTACCGTTTTCCTAGAAAAATTGATTAAAGTTTAACAAAGAATTAAATGAGAAAACTTAAAGGACTTTATAGGAAATCTCAAGGGAAATTTAATATCCTTGAATGAATTTAGTTCTTCTAGAATTCTATTACCATATTTTAAAGGAGGGAAACATTGGCAGGGAAAAAAGCAAAACCAATTAAAAATAAATAAAATAAACGGAATGAATGACTTCCAGACAAAAACGCACTAAAATGTCGTATAAATACATGCATTGTATCCTCTTAACCTACTATTTTGATGCAATTCAGCAAAAATTATGGAGATGATATAATTCAACGTCCGATTTATTAAAAAAAAAGAGTTAAGTTTGTTTGGTTATTAAGTTTTTTTCTTCATTTAGTGTCTGATCCACAACTACAATAGATATTAATTGTATTCTTTAATTTTCAGTAATTAATTTGGATAAAAAATATTTTTTGTTTTTTTATCTAAAGTATGAGTATAAACAAATAAAATTGAAGTTTTTCTGACACATGACAGGCAGGCAGTTGTCAATGTGAGAATCATAGAACAACCCGGAATACCACTGAAAAACGTGTAAAGTCGCAGAAAAAAAGTTAAGGAAGTTGAGGAAAAAAAACCTGGACAAAGTGTGAAATACTTCAGAAAAAAACGTGATAGGGCACAAATAAATGCGCGGAATATTGCGAAGAAATGCGAGAAAACCCGTTTAGAAAACTTGGTATTTAAATTAAAAGATCTCTCCGTATTCCACACAGTTTTTTACGGTGTTCCGTATTTACAAGAATTCACTCACAAACTGGATTATGAATAACTCTAGTAGCAAAGAATTTCCTAAAGCGTAGTCTTAAGAAAAAATTTGAACTTGAGTGACGCGTTTAAGTTCCACTCTAAGGAAATTCTTTACGAATATCCGTTTTTAAGTTATGGAAGCGTCCTCGGTGTATTAAATCGAATAAAATAAAAATTAACACACTTAATTTATTCGAAGATTCATCTTAATTATTATGATCAGTTAAAAGGAAATAGTTTTGATTAAACTTAAGACCAACTAAGACAATTTGTTTATCTCCATAATGTTGGCCCATAAACCCTTAAATACAATATTATTCCTTGATAAAAAGTTTGTACATGTTATCAATGCAAAAAGCTCATCAAAAATGTTTTTCTACTACCATCAACTAATTTCTAAATTAGTAAGTCCGGTCCAACAGGGAGACGAACAAGTAACAAGAAATTTAAGCAAAATTGCTTAATGGACACGAATCACCAAGCGTCGCTGTTCAAGTGTTTAGCTTTTCCCATGATTTAGTTTGTTTTTCTTGTTTTTACTTATATTTATTTTCTGAATATATGTATCCAAAATTGACTAGTGAATATCTATGTTAATTGAGGAAATATAAGTTTGAATTTACGAAAATTTTATTCTGTACGTGTTTGTGTCATGTTAATGAATATAATATCAAAAAAGTTGTTTAGGTTTCAAAATATTTATAAAAAGGTTTGCCATAGAAGTATCCTACCATCTAGAGCTGATATTGTTAATTTGGAGTCTGAAGATGAAAAAAGAACTGTCAATTCAAACCCATGAATTTTATCATCGTATCTTATAAACATGTGTTTTTTTGTGTTTGAATTTAGACCTTGTTTAGGAAAATCGAAAAAATGTTTCAAATATTTATCCTTGGTTTTATTCTTTTGATAATAATCTAAGGGTAAAATATTTCATTAATTCCTGCTGAGTATTCAAAAAGAAAGAAAACAATGCTTGGTAGAAGTAAAAGTTTTCAAATAGGAATAAAATTATATTTAGCCTTTACTATCCACCCTTCCTTTGTTATAACATCGAGGCCATATAAGTAGTTTGTTTTTCCATAGATATTACTATAATAAGCAAAAAGCCAAACAAAGGATTCAATAAGTAGGTATATATTCTCAGTACTATATTCCAATGAACAATGAAATCCTTGAATACAAATGATGTAAAAATAAATTGAATTCGACAGTCAATTGAATTAAATAAATATACTTTTTCTTCGTTCTTCAAAAATAAAACTATCTGATTAGTTTAATTAATTCTCATTTTTGTCCATCTTCCTTTTTATTTATGTACAAAATAAAATGCTTTTTCAAGCAGTATCAGGTACCAACACAAATAAAAAAAAAAACAAATACCCTTTAGGTACTGAAAGGTGGAAAATTTGAATTAAATCAGAATCAACTATCCTTAGACAAGAAAGTCCTTCAGGACAACAATAAAACTCAAGCTTTGTGTAATTTCAAAGGGGCTATCGTAGAACTTGCATAACGCAAATAAGGATGAAACACAGTTAGTTGATGATATCAAGAACAAAAATAAAACAAAACAAAAAAACTACTATATTATACTGACTCTTGAATTGAATACAATTGTTATCCAATTTACTTTGAATTTGAGTTTCTTGTTTTACCCGAAGGTACAAGTAGTTTGAATAAAGTTATAATCAGACAACAGATCAGTGGCTATAAAAATTGCAATCAGATGGTGAAATCAGATTTCTCCATTTTTATTTATGTAACTTTGTCTACTATTCATTAAACCTTATTTGTTAGATCAAATTGGTTATTTTGTTTTACATAAAAAAGACTGAATGAGAATATTATCTTGCAGACGATAGGATAATAAAGATATCATGCAATACCTAGAAGCTTATGCAAAATATCACAATTTTCAAAAACAACTTTTCCAAAAATACCAATCATTTTATGTGAGCACCATAATCTTTTGCAGGCTCTCGGTGTATTATATATGTTGACGAAAACTCATCAGTATCAGCATTTTTGATCGTGGTTGCCAGGTATCTTCCAGATAATCTAGAAAGAATGAAGGATATTCTTGCTGAAATATGTTTTCAGTTGAAGAAGTGTTATTGAACATTAAAGCTGCTTTTAGAGTTAATCAATTCTTATTAAAGCATTCCTGTAAAACCACATTCTTTTCCATTTTTACATGAAATTAAATATTAATTCACTTAACATTCCTCAAACCGAAACATCATCTGCAATATCTTGCATTTGCTCGAAAATATGCGAGGTTTTCTATTATACTCTGCAAGCGCAAACTCATAACTTAAAGACTATACCCCCTAACTCCTGTTGCCAAGTTAGATGAATATTACCCGCTACACATGATGTCGGCACCAATTGTTTTCAATACCTGAATGCTGCATATATCACACCCATTTCCGTGCCATAACCATTATCCAGCAGCAAAGTCAGTTACAAGAATTTAAGAGTGTACAATACATATGTACATACGTAGGTACTCTGTACAAAACCACTAAGCTACCAGCTTCCAACGCTATTTGTTTCGGGTTTTTCGAAAAACGGTCATCCCAACGCCATAGTCATTTATTGTTATTAGACCAATCTATCCCTTGTGAGGTTTTATTCGTCTCTACTACCCTATAATACAACAGCAGCCAACTCATTGCCTTCCCATATAATACAGCAGCACACACCGTTTTCAGGATTCATTTTTATGGATGTGTTGTTGAAATGGTGTGTGTTTGAGTGTGTGTTGTTGGCTTACACTATAGGAAGGAAGGAAACAACCCAGAGAGACACAAAACACACAGAAGAAGCGATCGTCCTTTTTTGAAAAACTAATAAAAAATAATTACGGACCAAAACCAGAACGCTCGCTGTATAATACAATTCAATAGGACTTTATTCCTGGGAGCACTTAAGCGTACTAAAAACTCAATGCGATATAATACTCGCATCGTCCTTCGTCCATGATGCAAAAATATTTCTTCATATCTTCATGTGTGAGTGAATGAATAAAGTGATAGGGCAGGATATAGAGACGCGAAAAATGACCCATCAGGACGAAAAAAGGCAGTCAGTTGGTGGTGTTAATTTAGTTTGTCGGGATCAGGAGAGGGGACCAAAAGAAAACTCCGGAAATTCCTTGTCTCTTCCGGTACTAAAACTGATTTTGATAATTTTATCTGTCTACCTGGTGTGGGTGGTGGCTGCGGATCTGTATAAAAATGGGAATAAAGACTTTTCATTTGTAACTGTGTCAATGTGGGCATACCTTTCATAATGACCGTTCGGAGTATTGTGGAACTTTTTAAAAAACGACTCCTTGATAGTTCCACAGATCTGCAATTAGATTTTTTGTTCCCTTAAAAATATAATGTTAGTTGGTCCAATCTTGTCTGCCGGTGTCTGGTGGTGTCCTTTTTCCTGCCAGCTCATACTATGATACAAACCAGGATGCTTCGAGCCAATTAAATGTGTAGAAAAGAATGTCAGGTTTTTTAATAGACACATGAAAATACATTTTTATGTCGAGTCACAGAAGTGCACTGCTGTTTTGTGTGCGAAAATGTGAAATGATGGCACCCCAAGGGGTGCTTAAATGTAACGAATTCTCCCAAGGAACATTAAATGTTTTGTATACCTACAAAAAAACACACACACACACACAAAACTTTCTTCTAGGATTGAAATGATTTATAAAAGTGTCGGCATCATTCGTTTTTTTTTTTTTTCAATAATTTTTTGTCTGTTTTTGTTAATGAAAATGATAGGTAACTATACTATACTCCCTACATTTCATTTTATTGAAACTGGAACATTGTTTCATTAAATTTGGAATAATGGAATTGCTTGTTTTTTTTTTATATTATATTTTGGCACAAAACAACACACACAAAAACAAAAATCAAGTGTTTTGATTTATTGTGGGCAATTTATTTTTGGACGTGAGTTTGGGTTATACTAGGTTTGAAATTATTGCCTGAAATGATTGCCAATGAAGTATTTTATTGCCTACCTTTTGTGGATGAGAAATGACTGGGTAAAGTTATCATTAAGAAAATATATGAAACAATATAAATAATAACGAATGCAACAACAAAAAAAAAAGAACAAAAACAATACTGCCCTTAAGATGTGGGTGGAGAATTCGGTGATTTAGTTGTTTGCCCTAACGCGTTTTCTTTTTTTTTTTTTGCAGATAAATAAGAAAATTTATTTAAGTTTATGTTCCTTTCAAAAGCTTATTTTTGCTTGGGAAAAATAATGAAAATAAAAATGAATTTAATGTTGAGACTGAAACATTTCTAAGAAAGTTTTTTCAATCTTTGACACTTCCTTCAGAATATTAAACATTCATTTTTTAAGGAATCCTTTTTAAGTAAATATTGAGCAAAAAGACTGCATGTGTATAAATAAAAGAACTGTATGTGTAAATTCTCAGTTCATTCCTGTTGATGGAGGTAAGGCTAAATGATGATTTTATCTGGAATTGTAGTTACAAAAAATACAAAATATTGGTATGAAAATATTCGAGTCCTGCAAATATTCGCTAGTCCTGGAAATTTGTGGGCCGCTATAGCCATTGTTAAATAATTCTACTTTATCGACAATATTGTATCTCTTTTTAATACATTTTTTTCTGTTTTTAAGTGATAACTGGAATCTGTAGCAGTTTTTCAAAGATGGAGCAAAATAGCAGTTCATCTGAAAAACTTTCATGGAAATATTTTCAATACCTACACTTTACTAGACCAAGGGTCGATTCCCAATCAAAATTTCCCAAATTTCAGTTTTCACACCGTCTTTTTTTTATTTTATCACTTCACGAGAACTCCAAAGGCGGTTCTCGTTTGGGGATGTGTATACTAAAAAGCATGAAGTTTTCTGTAGAAAATGCGGACATTCTTTTAATGTTCAAGCTTTGAAACCTTTTGTTTATTATTCATTTTAAATGAAACCTCTTCACAATCAAATTTGTTTGTAATAAATAATTTATCATGTGAAGAAATTGTGAAATTTATTTAATTTTTTTCACAGAACAAGAATCAAATATAGCGTGAAGCTGTGAAGAATTTTTTCACATCCAATTATCACAGAACTGGAATCGACCCTCTGATAAAATAGACATAAAAAGATGCAAACCCAGAAATAATTAGCATAGAGCTGGAAATTGGTACATAGCATTGAAACAGCAATAGAAGTATAATTTCAAAAGTCCCATTAATGCATAAAAAGTTATTCAAAGTTAAATGTTGAAAATGTTGTTTTTTTTTTGTATTTAACTTTGAAACAGGAGAAGCTTTACTTTCTTATAATTCCCTTGAATCATGTTTTGACATTATTTTTTCTACGAGAAATTGTTTAGAAGATGTTGTGATTTTAAAAAGTGCCAAATGAAAATAACGGATTTTTGCATATTACTTTTTATGCATATTACTAAACACTAAATGGTGCTTCCTATGAAAAAGTATTTGAAAAGTTGTAGATTATGTGCTCTTCTATAAAAAAAATTGTTTTTTTTTTTAAATATGTCATTTATAAAAGTTTTCGTACTTAACTAGAGATTTTAAAGACATGTTTTGATAAAATTCTATAGACCAAATAATACAGTTTTTTTGCCTATTATCATCAAAAGGTCTGTGATATCGAAAAAAAATATCTAAGTATTTGAAGATTGTGCGTTTTTCTACACAATAAGCTTCAGTTTTAATTTCTGAAAGCTTTAATAAAAATAAAAAATTAAATTTTGATTTGGTCAAAAGTCAAAAATGACGGTTTTCAGTACTTTACACTTTTAAAAAGTGTTTTTTTCGAAAATATTTTAAGTTTATCACATGATATTTTTCAAAAAAAGATCAAGGTGATTTTTTTCGTACTTTCTATCATTTAGAAGATATTGCGTTTCTGCGAGAGGACTTTATCGAAAATATCACTAATTTTTTTCTGTTATCCTTAAACGGTTAAGGCAATAGACGACAATTTTTCTGAGTTTTATATATAATTTACCTTTCTAAAAAAATAAATTGATTAAATTATTTAAAAAAAAATTAATCTTGTCAAAAATAGAAAATTACTACCTTAAGTACCTACTTAACTATTAAATATGTGCATTTCATTAAATATTTTTATTTTGCTTTATGAATAGACTATTATGTTATCTTAAACCTGAGTTAAAAATATTTAACAAAAAGCGCATTTTAAAAGGGTAGGGAAAGTACAGAGAACCGTAATTTTTGACATTTGACCAAATCAAAAATTATTTTTTTTTTATTTTCAAAACCTTTCAGAAATTTAAACTGAATTTCATTCTGTAGGGAAACGCATAATCTACAAATACTAAGAGCATTTTTTCGATAGAATTGACCGTTTGATAATAATAGGCAAAAAAAACTATATTTTTCATACACACCTCTTTTTTAAGCGCTCTACTTTCCAAATACATAATAACTATTACGTATATCTTTTAAATCTCATGTTTTTCGAGTTAAGTACAAAAACTCGATATTTTTGAGTTTTGATCAAATTAAAAAAAACAAATTTTTTCATAAATAACATATTTAAAAAAAAAACAAACAGTTTTTTTATAGAATAGCACAACTTTTTCAAAGATAACTTTTCCATAGAACTTACCGGATGGGTTGAATGTCTATTTCGCCCAGACTATTAAGGGTATTTTTGAACGCCGGATCAAAGAAGACCAAAAATAAGGGTTGGGGTCCAAATTCTGCCAGTGAAAAAATTCTGTAATTCTGTAAATTTAACATGTACTGAACTTTTTTGTTAATTTTTTTTTTTTTTAAAGGTTATATTTTAGAAAACCAGAATAAGCAGAATTTTCTTCCTGAAATATAAATTTACAGAATTTTGAAAAGCAGAATTTTGACTGACAGAAATAAGAACAAGCAGAATTTCGAACAGCAGATTTTTTTTTCAAAAAAGCAGAATTATGAAAAGCAGAAATTTAAAACCAGAATTTTGACTCTCTCCCCAAAAATAACTGGATACGAAAACGTTGAATGTTATTATCATTTATATGCAAATAATGGTAGATTATTAAAAACTCCTAAAAATAATACGATGTTGGTTAAAATCAAGATTAAAAAAGACCACATGTGTTTTTTTTTCATTACACTGACCTTTACACTCTATTTATTTGGATCTTAGCTACATTATTTAGGAACATTTCGGTAACTGCTATAGACACTATATTTAAGAGTAAAAATGAGGAATTTAGACTAGAATATCAAGGAAGTACAAAGTGAAGTCAAAATAGGGAGATTTTGAGGAACTTTGGACCAGCTATCAAATGAAAAAAATTCATGAATTAAATATTTTTACCTTAGAGGATCTAATCCTAGTCTAAAATTATTATTTTCCTCAAACGAATTGAGAAAAAAATCATAACAAGATTTAAATTTAAAACTCATTAAATAGAGTTTTTTTTTTAAATTGATAACTTTTTGTTTCAATTGCAATTATTTGAAGAAAAAGTCATAAAATGAACATGTTCATTGTTCATCGTTATGCGAACAAAGCTTATCCTACAGCAATTTATCAACAACTGAAATGAAGGTACATACATACCTACAAAAATGTACAATCTGCATACATATTGGAAAAAACAAGGCATAATCGTAGTATAGCTCGCATCTTTGCCTGTCAAACAAAGAACATCATCCTGCCTGAGGCGTTGTTTTGTCGTCAAATAATCGCATTCCAATCATCTTAACCAAGCATCCATTTGCACGTTCGTTACAGAGAATGACGACAAGGACCGACGACGACGCACGACACGGTACCGGCTGGGACGTTGACGACGAAGGAACGAAAGTGTCGTGTTTTAGTATTTGTATTTGTGCAACAACATCGTCGTGCTCGTCGACATTGTCATCCTTGTGCCTGGCAAGGAAATTGAAAACTGAACAAAAAATTCATAAAAAAGAAAACAATTTTTCTTTTTTTTTTACCTACTCAAACTTCCACCTACGCTCTACCTACACACTTTTTTTCAAGTCTGATGCGTTGGAGAGGATGCCATCATCCTTGGCAAATATCGATGATTGGAAAAACTCAAGAGGAGATCGAACTCTAAAATAAAATAATAAAAAAAAAAAGAAGGAAGAAAAATTCCCCAAATGGAAATAATTTCTAACGAAAGGTTGGTATTTCGAGAAAACAAGTTTTTGACATCTGTTAGGCGGAAGCTATACAACATGCTTTTCTGGGATTTCCTATCCCCTGCAAGAGCAAAAGGATTTGTTTTATTTTTTTTTTCTTTTTTTTATTTTCATTCTCAAAAATATTCTCATATGAGTCCGAACTCGAACATGAGAGTTGAGATTTTGTGAAGGACGAATGTTGTCTAATCTCTGAGGTGTATAAAGGATGCATTTTCTGGGAACCAATTCGTTGGTCTTTTTTGTTGTTGCATTGAATCCTCTGTGTAATTTCTAGGAACAAAAAAGGATATCCTTGCATAAATTTTGAAAATAGAAGAAGATGGGCTTTCGCAAAATATAGTCATGCTCATGGTGCTTGTCAGCCAATGCAGTATCAATGTTTAGGTTAACGTCATGGTTGCCTTTGTTTTCTTGTATGGGATTTTTTTTTATTCCTGAGTGTGGCATGTTAAAGTGCCCCACTCAAGCAGTAAAAAGACTAATAGATTTTTGAGAAATTGGAATTTTGTTGAAGAAGAGTTGTACTATAAAATGTGCAACTACAGTTTTCGACGTTTTTTTTTGTCACATAAACGAATCGAAGAGATTGTAAAAAAGTTCTTTTGACACTAGATTTGAAGTTTAAACTGCTAAGAGCTTTTATACGGAAGCAGATTACATACCTGATTTCAATGAATCTTCTTTATCGGAAAACAGCAAATGATTTAAATTATTTATAGTGGGTTGTTCTTGTTGAAAAATCTAAACCACAAAAATTACGTTGACTTCCACCCTACGGAGCACGTTACAGTCTTTTAATGAGTCACGATGATAAAAATCACTGACAATGAGCCGAAAGTTACTTTGAAAAGATGACGTTGACAAAAAATCAGCGTGAAAAAAATCGGAGTAAGAAAAATCATGTTTGTAAAAATCACTGTGACAAGAACCTATGAGACAAAAGTCACTGTGACAAAAATCTAAGTGACAAAAATCACGATGACTTCCACGCTTCGGAGCACGTGCAATCTTTTAATTACCATGGTGAGTCACGTTGATAAAAATCACAGACAATGAGCCGAGAGTTACTTTTACTAAAATCACGTTTACGAGAGATCAGTGTGAAAAAAATCGGAATGAGAAAAATCACGTTGATAAAAATCAATGAGACTAAGGCCTATGTGACAAAAATGACTGTGGTAAAAATCACTGAGACAGAAGTTCCTGTGACACAAATTATTGTGTGGAGACACTGTGAGAAAAATCATGGGAACACAAATAAAATTAATAATCATTGCGACAAAAGTATGAGTGAAAAAAAATCAGAATAATAAAAATCACTGCAACAAAAATCAATGAGACTACAGTCACTGTGACAAAAATCAGAGCAATAAAATAAGATAATGAGAAAAATCACTGTGACAAAAACCATTGCAACAAAAGTCGTTGGGACAAAAACCGATTTGATATAAAAAGAATGTCACAAATCTTAGTAACAATTACTGTGAAAAAAACACTGTGAATCACTTTTCGTACTTTTGAAGCGTTTGTCAATTTCTCTCTAGAGGAGAATCGAGTCCCGATCTCTGGCATGATAGTCCATTGTGCCCATATTATGACAGAGTATTTTCCATTAATTTAATTGCCATGTTGTAAAGTGACAAAAATCACTGTCACACACAAACAATCGACAAAGTCCAGTTCGTGCAAACAATGTTTGTATTTTGTGTACTCTAAGAAAAAAGCAGTCAATTAGCGTCGGTCATACTTGTCTCAGATCTTAAAAAGGATAATTACATCAGATTTGATTGTGCAAGAAGAATATCTTATGTCAAATAGAATAATAATTGTTCTCATTTCCTACATCTCATTCATTACACTTTTTTGGTCTACCAAAATGGCTACTTATAAGAACAAACACAGAAAAGAAAGAAAACAACAGCAAAAAAATACTATAAAAAAAAAAAACAAGAACTCACCAAAGATTATGAACACTTTCAGGACAAATTAAATCCCACTTGGTATTTGCCAACCTCTTGTGCTCATCTACTGCTCCAATCCTCTGATTGGAAATTTTTAAAATGAAAATCCTCTCAACTCATCTTAAGCGAAAAAAGATTCAACCGATTATGGCACTGTGCTATCGGTCATGTGATGGTATTGGTGTTTGTTTGATGGTGTGTCTCTCAGAGTAAAGAAGAAAATGAAATCCAGAGACTTGGGTTCTTGGGTAACAAAAGTGAAGGATGAAGTGCTCTTCATCTTCAAGGATTATTATCCTAGCCATCTCATCCATCGTCTTTATTTTTCTCATTATTTTCTTCTCGCCTCCTTGTCAACTCAAGAGATATTCTATAGAATAGATGGATATTTGCAGGGGAACACGAATACGAGGAGGAATAAACCAGATGCAGGGCTAAAAGAGAGACCCTTATAGAGCAAATCAGTAGGAGCGTAAATTTAGATCAATCTATAAAATTCTTAATGAGTTGGCAGATTTTATGGGAAGAAGAGAATAAAAAAAAATGAAAGAAAAATAATTATTAATATCTGCTTTTTCAATATCGGCAAATTGCAATCGTATGCTGTGCTTTGCTGCCTGTCTCTCCGAACTCTGATGATGATGGTGGTGCTTTGCTTTGGCTTCAAAGTTTGTGATGGTGCTGCTGCTCCTGATACTGCTTCTGTTGATGATGCCACAGTGACAACAGCACTTAATCCTTAAACTCCAATATGAGGGGATAGAATTTGTATTGGAGTATATCCTGTTCCTGTTTCCTGTTGTCTGGTTGTGTTGGGCGGGAGAGTGCTTTGCCATTCATGGATTATTGATCCGGGAAATATAATAGGCAACAATTTCGAGACAAACGTGTCGGCTTTTAATAATAAATCGCGCCTTGCATATCATCTATGTATATGTTATCCATAAAAGATTTAATTTTTTCTTTTGCGAGGGCTTTTATGTTTTAATTCTTTCTTTTTAACTATAGAGATGAAAAATGCTTATTAGTGTTTTTATTTTTGTACAAAAGTAATGACACTTGAATTTTTGTTTTATCGAACTAGAAGTCTCAGAGAAGAGCTTTGCAACAAATCTCTCAATCTTTTGGATTAGTAACAAATATTTTCAAATAACGGAGTTGCAAAGCTTAATTTTAGAACAACTAGAACTACCCTCTTGTAACTATGCTCTTATAGCTTAAAATGTGGATGAAATTGCATTGCCTTGACATTTACGAGGTGCTTACTACTTGCATACTTCTTATGATAGTGAAAACGGTTCGGTTGAAACTTGAAACCATTACAGCGGACTGAAACAACATTTGTCCAAATCTATTGAAGCTCCTTGACCATTCTTAATTTTTCATTTAGTTAAAAATTAAAGGAAGAAGCTGTTAAGGCTTAACTTAAACGGCCACTTTTTGCAAAAAGTGCAAAATTGAAAATTTTCAAACTCATTTTTTCTGAATATTTGACTTAGGAAAAATTTCAAAACTACATATGTCATAAACCTTAGATTTTGGATTCTCAAACAAATGAACCTATAAAGAAAAGAAATTATTTTACTTTTGCATTTCTGCAAAAAGCGGCCATTGTACTTTAGCCTTTACATTACATGCTTTACTTCAATAAATAAACAAGAAGTAACGTATGTCGACTGATAGATTAAATAACACTGTGTGACACTCAAAATATACGTGGGCTATCCACGTTTTTTAGAGCTTGTTGCATTGATGACAAAGTAACATGAAAAAGTTTCGTAACACCCCGAAAATCTGGATTTAGGGGCAAAAAACGGTTTTTTCGACCTTTACCCATTGTACAAAAAATCTAGCTTCGTCAAATGTTTACCCAATTTAGATTTTAGATTTTTAACGCCTTGAAAAAAGACATTTAGACATTTTAAACAATGTAAAAAACATGTGGTTTGGTAAAACCACCTTGACTATACAGAAGAACAATTTCGAAAATTCCATTTATTTCATCATTTACCCAACTTTGACATCAATTTAAGGCATATGTTTTAGGACTAACATGCTGTTATAAAAATATATACTAAAATAATATTTTTTTACAAACCAAACGAGGTATTTTTTACAAAAATCTGTTGAATATTGGCTAAGAAAAAAATTATGTTCGCTGTCAACCCTGATACAGAATTTCGAATTTTCGAAAATTTCAGTTTTGATAATGTCCATAGTTGAATGGAATTTTGTAAAACTTGTTGCACTGATAACAAACCGGTATTTAAATTTTCCCTAACACCCCTTAAAATCTGGACCTAGGATCAAAAAACGGTTTTTTTTTTACATTTTCCATAGCAAAAAATCTAGCTTCGTCAAATTTTCACCAAATTTTGATTATTTTACAGTCTAGGAAAGAAGACATTTAGACCTTTTTAACAATGTAAAAAAACGTGGGGTTGGTTAAAACCAATTTTTACCGCTACTAACCCGTTCGAATTTCTGTATCTGGGTTCAAATCGATAAAATTTTATTGTTAGCCAATTTTGAACCAATTTTCATAAAAAATGTCTCGTTTGTTTTGGAAATAAACATCATTTTAGAATATATTTTTTTAAACAGTATAATGTTATTAAAATATATGGTTTCAATTGATGTTAAAGTTGGGTTAGTGACGAGAAAAATGAATTTCTTTTTAAATAGTTCAAAGTGGTTTTACCAAACAACATTGTGAAAAGGTCTTCTTTTCAAAACAGTTAAAAAATCTAAAATGGGTAAAAACTTGACGAAGCTAGATTGCTTACAATGGCTGAAGGTCGAACAAAACATTCTGTTGGACTACGGAGAATATGTTGGACAACACTTACAGAATTTTTACTCTCAAATGGACACTCACACTGACAGTCAAGATCATTTAAATCTTAGCCACTTTCATTTTTCAATATTCTCACCTGTAAAAAGGTAACTTTTTGTAAAAAAAAACAACCTTTTTCAACGAGAACCTGGAAAAGAAGAAACTTAAAAGAACTTAAGAGGAAAAGCAAAGTTTTGCACCAATTTAAGGCATTTGTTTAGAAAATTACCATAATTACCTATAAGGAGAAAGTTATACAAATTTTAAAATGTCACCATTTAATTTAATATCCCTCCAAAAAACTGTTCCACTTAATTCTGATCTGATGTTTTTAATGTGAAAATATTTTTAACATGCATTGCTTGTATAAACGAAATGTAACTTCATAAACATATCTGTATTATTTGTACCCCGTCGTACCCATACCTTTCCTGTACAGTACCGGTGGCATATACATAATATGAACAGAACATGATCATAGCAGACAGTAAATTTCATAGCAAAAACTCGCCGAACGTCACATTGTGGTTTATAATATCGATTCATTTTAATGATTTCATTTTCCATAATTACCGGAAAACAGCAGACGTGAGCATATAAATATATATAAGCGCATTTTTTCAACATCCTGTGGGCAACTTTCCTCTCTCGATAATAAAGCATATTCGAATAACTCAAACTTATATATATACTTTGCATATTATAGGTACATAATAATATCTCTTTTCATCGAAAGTCCTTAAAATTTATTTTATTTAATAAACACCACTAGTGGCGGTTTAATGATGCCCCCATACACACATGCATATTCGTACAAAAAAAAAAAAACCAGAGCGGATCATAGGTTATTTTTTTTTTTAAGAAGACTTCTTTTATATTAAAAATCTGCACTTGGTGGTAGATATTATAGGTGTGCATATCGTTGAGCACACAAACAGAGATACCTCATTTACTATACACTTTGATGCATTATATCCTTTCAATATAAAAACCTCAACGATAAGTCCATTTAACCTGGATCCAAGGATAAATATTTTTTTTTACCTACCATAACCTGAATAATATGTAGTTTTCATTTCCTATACAGTGCATATATAAACCTCATCAACTATGTTTTATTTTTTTTTTTTTTTTATGTGGAAATCATCATCAAGCGCAATATGGTGTAATTAAATATTTCTAAAGAATCTCATTCGATTGAGTCGCGCTGAGTTGAAATTGATTAATTTCAAGTGGCAACTTTTCATATATCCTTGTAATGGCATAATACTGTATAGTATGTGAACTGTGGATGTACATTATATTGTTGCGGTGTCAATATACTCCACACACTATGCACCTACATCGAATGAAATCCGCTGAAATCACATCCTGTTTGCATTTATACATAAATATCATCCATGAATCCTTTATGCATGCCTTCAATTTCAAGAACTTTGATGATTTTAACAACCAGTATTGCCAGGTTACTAGTCAGTATGGTAAGGTGGTCGTTAAAAATCCTAACTTGTTCAAAGTTTACTGGTAGTGGCAACTGAAAAAATATTATATTTTTTTTTATAATGTACGCAGACTTATGGAAAGGATTTAATAGGAGATACCGATGTACATTAGTCTTAAGCCCCTGGATATTGAAATGGGAGGGAAAAACAGTAGCCGTTCCACATTCGTGTTGTGCGATTAAAGAAAGAATCTCTGCACTTTACGGTACGTCCAAAGTTGAGCTGTAGGGTAAAATGATGGGCATTCCTGAGTATTACGGTTAAATTGTTTTAGGAGAGGAATGCAAATAGGTATTTCTCACTATTTGTAGAATTAGCGATAGAGTAACCAGAGACAAGACACATTACGTCGGTGCTCGAGAGACTCAATAATTTCTGCTTTACCTAGATCTATCACCTATAATTTAAAAACTCTTTTTTGAATTTTGTCCAGCTAGGTCAAGTGGGTTTTTCGAGCACCTGCCTACATGACTTATATACGCTTTATAAATAACAGCTAGATCAGATGGGGAGAAAAACTTCTTGCAGTTGCGTAGGAAACCTAAGCATTTCGCATCGCTTTTGGCGTCGTCGAATATTTGTTCGTTCTACGGGAGGTGGTTTGTTATCATACTTTGCCGTTGAAATTCCACATTTGAAGAAAATGGGTATGAATTCATAAACGAATATGAAAAGCTGAGGGTACTATCATCAGCGAAACAATTGAGTTAATTAGAAGTTTTCAGACAGGAGATTATTAATATAAATGAGGAAGAGAGTCGGAAACAGCACGGAGCCCTGGGGTACACCAGGTTTCAGGCTTAAATCCATCTATTACGGCTTGTATTGAACGATTCGAAAGATAGCTCCTAATCCAGCGAAGAAGCAGTAAGTGGGAATTATGTTGTTATCTAATTATCGTTTTTAAAGCTCGTCTCTGAATTTCGTACAAAAGAATCAAGAGAGTTGAAGAAATACAACCCATGAAAATTGCATCATTGCAGTAATTCTAGGGTCCTTGTAAAACACTTACGTTTAGCGTTTAATCGCTGCATAGGAGGTTTTTAGTGTAATACCTACACACAAATCCTCGTCAATAGAAAGCTGTTCGGTACTTTCCGTTTAGGCTACCATTTATATGCAAGCCATACATTAGGAAAAAGAGATACTGGAGCATTTTCCAATTTTTGGATGGTGTGACTCCTGCAGTTAACCGGTTCTTTTCCTGATCTTCAGTCTCTTCAGGTTAAAAAAATGCTGTATTGCAGTTTCGAATTTTCTCCCTGGCGATTTCCGTCTACCCTCTCTTTATATCGTGTTGGCTTCCATTATAATAGCTTTGATTTCTTTCTTACGATGAAGTTTTAAATAACAAAGCTGGCAACCATGTTTAGGATACTCTTCAAAAAGGTAGGTGGTGGTGGGATATAAAGTGATTGTTGTGAAATCTGAATGCACACACCATTAATGGAATGGGTTGGCAATAAAATCACTCTTGTATTCAAGTTTGCATATTCGGGAGGAAAAGGATGTGTCAACCGGTAGAGGCATTATTCACGGCAAAATGTCAACACATGTCGCGATTGGAAAACCATTTCTGTGGTCGATTAGTAACTCAGTCAGAATGGCGGGAATGGATAATGGACTTTCAGATTATTATTATTCACTCTCTTGCACCAACTCTTCACATCATCATCGTATTTATTCTCTCGTCTCTGATGGGTTTTGGGGATCGGGATGGGATTCGGGTAACGGGTGCGGGACACATACTCACATGTCATCACAGAAGGTAATCACTACAATTTCATAATAAACCGACACATTATCATTATTTTATGGGTTAATGAAAGAGAGTTGTCTACCTACCAAACCAAATATTTTTGGCCGAGAGCACAACAACATCATAGTAACATCAACATGGCAGAGGCAGCAGGGTAATGGAGGTCCTGGCATTAAGGAAGACTGTTGCAGAAACGAGAAATTGTTGCTGGTTATTGCTGTTGCTGATGATAATAATTATTATTATCATGATGACAATGGTGTTCTTGTTGATGACGATGCTGATGCCGATGACGAGCATTACACGTAGCTAATTGTAATTATTGGTTATTGAAACACGGAATATTGAATTTAATAATTCAGATTGATTATGTGTGTGTATGTTGTGCTATGGACTGACTGTATGTATACCAACTCTGTTGTGAATAGCAATATGTGTTGAAGGTGTATGTATTTTATATGTACTGTTTATACCTTAAACATGGTCGATTTGGCATTACTGCAAGGATAACACAAGTTAAATCAGTGACAAGGCTTTGAGTAAGAATATTGAATGCAATCGAGTTTGCACATAACTGTTTGTCATTCTGATGCAATGCATCATCATTATCATCATCATATAAACTAAACACACTGATTAGATGTATACTTAAGCTCCGGAATTGCAAAATGTCAATCAGTGATCTGTATTCTGTTAGAGTCTTATGGTTTACACAAATCAAATCATTTATTGGATAAATCAGGAGTCATATGTTACAAAATTTCGCATTACGTATGAATTGATAATGATCACGTACACTTATTAGTATTTATTTGATAAATTCCTGAAATATTGACTGGTTTTAATTAAAAAACAAAAAAAAAATAATTACATTTTCTTTTACTTTCAGGTAAGTGTAATATTTGGAAAAATCCATGCTTTATTAATAACATGAATACAGAATAATTGTGGTAAGAGGCTTAGTAATTATCAAAATTTAATTTAATAAAATAAATTGAATACAATGACCGTCGAATAGACCAAAAATGGCATCACTTCAAAATAGCTCCGAAATACTTTAAAATTTAAAATTTAAGTGATAAAAATAAAAAAAAAAGAATATTTATAAAACTATTTTAACGAGGTTCAAATTTGGTCATAAGAAATTTTTTTTCCAAAAATCAAATGGCATACTTAGTTTCGACCTCAATACCATTTCAGAAGTTGAATTACAAATAATTTTTATAAATCTCTTAAAACACATTTAAAGATTGTATAGACAAAATACGAGTTTCTACTATCCTAAACTTTTCTTTATCTTTGCAAGATTTTTTTTACAAAAAAGTGTAAATCATTGATTTTTATCAAAACTTTTGAGAATTATCTAAGTATTTTGGGTTTTGGACACCTCCAATATTTTAAAAATTAGTTACGTTGTTCATTAAAACAATTAAAAAAAATGCAAATTTAAAGTACCTACCTACTCCTCATACACAAGCGAATTCTTTTGAAGGTTTTTGTATGAAAAGTAGAAGAAGCTTTAATTTAAAATGGCTGAATTTCAGCACACACACATAAAAATGTCTCAAAACGAGTTTTCTTTACGTTTCATGATGTTTCATAATGAAATAAACTAATTTTGAAAATTAAATGCTTAGCAAACCCGGTTAATATTAATTAT
The DNA here is from genome assembly GCA_948107695.1 of Meliscaeva auricollis. Classification (NCBI taxonomy): domain Eukaryota; kingdom Metazoa; phylum Arthropoda; class Insecta; order Diptera; family Syrphidae; genus Meliscaeva; species Meliscaeva auricollis. The sequence continues at coordinate 74,967,029 of OX403617.1, forward strand.
TGTGTTGCTTCGAGGCCTAAGCACTCTCAAATAATATCTTTAAAATTCTAAATGTCAGCTAATGATCAAGTGATTTCATATAATTATTGAAAATGAACCTACATACATAGTCACTTTGGCGTATGAGTAACATTTTTTACACATAATACATTTTAAAATTTGGTAAAGTTGTTTCTTGTTTCCATTACATCACAAATTAGTCAGACGAATTAACATTTTTACAATTTTCTGACTTGCTTTTACAATGTTTCATGCGAGATCTAAAACATAGAAGGTTTAGTATGAAACAAACAAAATATGGATGGAAAAGGCAGATAATTGATAATAAAATTAAACCAAAAATGCTTTTTCAATTTTTTTTTTACGAAAATACTTCTCCAAAATTTTGAAGAAAACAAAATCCAAGCTCGTTGAACTATAAAAAAATTAACTTTTCGTATTTATTTGAAGAAATAAAAATTTACTCCATATATTCTTTGAAAATTTCTTAAAACTGTTCTACAAGAAAAATGTTTGTGGGTAAGACCTTAATGGTAATTTTTAAAAATCTTACAGTAGTTTCGAGGTTCAATAAATTATAAAAATTTACTTATTTATTTTAAGCTACCTTACCAGCAACCGCAACCTTGCTTGGCTAAATATAAAATATCCTTTTCAATTTTTCCTTCTCAATTACACCACTGGCCACTCTTTTCCCTGATTTTAAGAGGGTAGTTCGTATATCTCTATTTTTAATTTTTTTTTTTCGACTAAATACCGCCGTGTGCTCAATTTAACTAAGAATCCAAATTTCAAAAAAATAATTGATTTATTCTAACTAATGATCCAATCCTGGATTAAGTGCTTTCATATAGGTATGATAATTTTTTCGACAGAAAAAAAGCCTTAATTTAAAAATAATTGATTTGGAAGTGTCATTGCAGGAAATCAGCTGTAAATACGAAGTCTAAAAAAATGCTTCAGCTAAGTACGTTGTAGATCAAGGTACATACGCACAGAAATTATGGGACCCACTTTTTACTTATTTTCTATGATCCTAAAGCCCGATCCTATAGTAGCTATATTTTTCGCAAGCAAAATATTGTTTTTTTTTTTTAATTTATTACTGTTGTACATTTTTTGTAATCCGCTTAATACTTAGAAAAATATAAATTTTATGAACTCAATTCTGTGGAATAAAATCCAGCAGACTTCCTTAATAGCGAAAACATATACAAAATCAAATATTGAAAAACAAAGAGGTTTGACCATAACTTTCGAAGTATTAAAATCAGAAGTCTAACCATATGAAACATTACTAGGAACACCTTTAAAAATTCTAAACAATTTTCAAAAACATAACTTTTAAAAAACAATAAAGGAATAAAACAACCATACACCTCAAAAAATTTTTGAAATATTCTAGAATGAACAACACGAAACAACTTTAAAAAATAGCAATTAAAAAAAAAAAAATACTTAAATCAGTTGCACATTTTTTTCAAATCAACAATATTAAGCTGTGTAAGGTAGCTTATATTATTTGTATTATGGAAAATTGTGATAAGAAAATATACAATTGTTCTCCACCTAGCGATTAATAAATATTTATAAATATCCTCATTTGTATAGTGAGTTTACAATATAAAACAAATATATTTTAACTTTTTTTAATTAATCACTTATAACAAATAAATAGTGTTAATGTGTTTTAATTTATGTATCATTCTAATTTATTAAATAATGATAAAGTAACAAAATCTACTTATATGTTTATAGTTATTAATTGAGTAATATTATTGACTGTTGAAATGAATATTTACAAATTAAGGCACATTTATCTTTATTTATACAAACAACGAATATAGATTAAATGAAAAAAAAAAAAAATATTTAATAATATTTCAATTTTCCTAAACGGATATGAAAAAAGAATATTTTGTTTATCGATTCAAAAAAAAAAAAATATTTAATTATAAAAGTGATGTAATTGTGTTCCATAAACAATTTTCACGAAATAATGACCATAATGAAACTATGGTTGTGATATATGTATTTATTGGAGAAATTCAGTTTTATTTACAATTAATGTATTGATGATCATAATAATAATAATATTCATTGAAGTACGGCTCACTAAATTAATTAGCAAACAGCTTTTTGACTACAATTTTCACCAATTCACGACTTGTTGTGGGTATTATGTGAGTGTGGGGTTAGGGTGAGTTATTGTATGGATTATATGTATTTTAAATTATAACCACAGACAGAACAAACTGTTGGTTTTATAATTTCCTGATTTAAATGCGTCAATTTAAAAAAAAAAAAAAATAAGGATAATTATTTCCCTTTTGTTCTTTTGTAATTTTTTTAATGTTTAATGGCGCAAAATATTGCAGTTTAAAATGACAAAGAAGTTCAAACCATAAACAGAACATGGGTAGACTTTAAAATGAATTTTTTTTAATTTTTGCAGGAAGGGTTAATTTTCTGATATTTCTGAAAATTTTACTGAAATGAGAAAGAAAATGTTTAAAAAAATTTTTTTTTTTTATAAAATTTGCAAAGCATTTGCAAACAAAGTACCTACATGCAAATAAATTACTTGGAAAAAAGGCTGAAAACAGCAAGGTTTTCTAAATAGAATGGTTATGACATGGTTTGCAAAATCAAACATTTGCACTAATTTTCAAATTTGCAACTAAGACAGTTCTTATTTGATAAATTACTTGTGTTTTATCATCAAAATACTGGTGAATAAATAAAAAATGTCAAAAAATATGAAGTGGCAATTGCAATTCTCGCTTTAGATATTCTGGCAAATAAGGAAGAAGATGAAAACCTCAAAACAGAAAAAGTTCGTTGGGTGCGTAGTGTGTGGACAAAAGATTGGATGCGACTTCAAGGGACAGACATTTTTGTGCAGCATATGATGCTAGGTATTACGGAACCATATAGAGGGTAGATTAAAGCGGAAAAGTTAATAATGAAATATTCCATTCTAAGTTTTCTTATGTTTTGCTGTAAAAAGCAAACAGATCTTAAAAGTAGGGCAACCGGAAATGTGCTCGAGCATTTCTTTTTTAGGAGGTCGTATTGGAAATTTGGAGAAACAGACATATGTGTTTCATACAAAACTAAGCATTTTGAGAATTATTCATTAAAGCATATTTGTGTATATTTTGGTATAATTCATATTTCCATTTTTTTTTCAACTTTTAGAATACATCAAAATAGTTAAAGATCTCAAAGTTAGAATAAACGCTATTGACTGGTGAAGTCGGTGGAAGAATAAAACAATAATTTAAGAATATTTTAGAAAAAAAATCGCAGATTTAAAATTTTGAAAGAAATTTCAAATTGCTTATCTAAACTGAATATACGGCGATGACCGAAATAATGGCATTCAAATTTGTTCCTGTAACTTCCCTAGAAGTTTTTTAATGTATAAAAACATTTTAAGAGCGAACAGGAATACATTTCTTTTTTAAAATGTGAGCAAATTCTTTGCATTTATTAAATATATAAATAAATAAATAAGTAAGATTGTTGTGATCTCTTATACACTAAACCATCCAAAATATTTCACAAAAAACGGTTCAAATTATTGAGCAACTCATCCGTTTTGAGCTCTTAAATGCCCCCCACTGTGCTATCAAATAGTCACAGAAAGTAGAATTTATAAAGCATGAATTAAGTGGCTGCTGCTGCATTTAAAAGAGTTGACGTAGCAGCTTTGCGGTATGGTAAAACCAGTTTCGCTTTACGTTGCACGCCAACTTTGACATGGGGTGTAAACTACAGAAAACTAAAAACAAATCGTCCCTAGATTTTGCCGAGATAAAGTTTTGTATTTTAAAATCGAACAAGTCTTATGATTTTGGTGGCTGTTCAAACTTCAGCGGACAAATCATCTGCAAAGTTCAGGATTATGTTTATTTGTGTATTGGATGCCTTCACTTTATCTAAAACCTCACCCCAGGTATAAAACGGATGGACTACTAAAATGGAGACGAAATTGACTTTTTGAAATTGTTTTAATTAAGGCTTGTGACTTTTAAATAAATTTATTCTTCTCGGAACAAAAAACTACTATCGTTATTACAAAAAGCTTTAAAAATAAGTCACAAATCAATTAAACCAGCATATATACAAGAAGAGACCAAAAATTCACCACTGAGAATTGACTACATTTGCATATCGTATGCTCGTAGCTTTTAAGAAAAACAGTACAGAAAACATTTTTTGCTTAATTACTTCTTACAAAATAAATAAATTAATTAAAAATAAATATGTAATGCCCCTTCCGTAATTGATAAACCAGAACAAAATCAATTTTTACATTAAAAGTTCAAGTACATCCAATTTAAACATAACCAAATCAAGTACTATAGATACGAATAAATCTGTTAAAAGTATACTCTTACTATATTGACTGTGAAATTTGGGTGTATATGTACAGCCAACATATATGTATATTCAAAGTGACGACAAACACTTCAGCAATTATTTTTAACCATCATCACAACGCAAAAATAATCTAGTTGAGGCTTAAAATACCTCTTTTTTGATGTTGGTGTGTTATTTGAAATTATATCCACTCTAACGGAATGACATGGAACTGCATTTGAATATTTTCCTCCGATGCCAAAACATTTTATTTTGATCTACTTTTATACTACTGGTCGTGGATAAAGGATAACAGGATGGTGGACATACATTCAAGTATATTTATATTCAATATGCCTCGTAAATTAACTAGCATAAAATTAAATCCACCTCTAAGTTGATTGTATTTGCTTCTAAGTGAAGGTGCGTTGAAAACTAAGACGCAGCTTAATGAAAAAATTGCTTTTAATGGTATAAAGGAAATCAAAACTTAACTTTACACGAAAATTGTTTAGAATATTTTTAAGATAATAAAGTGTCTAGGAAAAAAATAGCTTGAATTTGATTTCGTAAAAATAAAACGATTAGACGATGGAGATAGCTATCGTCAAAACGATAACGCTTGGCGATAATTGAATTGCGAAAAAAAAACACAATTTAAGTTTAAATTGTTTTTCTTAAAGTTAGGACGCCTTAAGAAAGTACTGAATAATTACTACGAGACCTGATTTATAAGTTTGGTTAAGACAAATAGTGGAACTAATCTGTTTTCTTCCTGGAACTGTTAAAGAAATGTGTTCTACAAAAAGTAAGTAAATTAGCACTAATAACAATTTTCCTGTTTACTGATTGGTAAAAACTGGTCGAACGGAATGGACATACTAATAGTTGAATAAAAAGAAGGGCTAAATGTTTGATAAATTTATATTTTAATTTTTTTGTTCATGAAACCAGCAGTCACCCTAATCGAATCGCAACTATAATACATCTCAAATGATACAAAACATATTTTTAAGCTGAAAAACAGTCAAAAACAAAATTGATTGCAATTTATTTCGTTTTATATACTAAATTTGCCAGAGTAATCGGAATAAAATAAATTCGATTTGCCAACTCTATCACATAGACAGGGATTAAGCAGCAAAGCTGACAATATGCATTTAAATAAACAAAAAACAAACAAAATTGTATTTAAAAAAAAAATGAAATAAGGATAAATCGTTAAACTCTATCTCTTTCCCTCTCTTTCCCCGAAAAAAAACAAAGTTGTTTGGGGCCAAAGCAGCTTATTGCATTGCAGCTTTTCGCAGTATTCTGTATTCTGGTCCTTTTAGCATGATAAATTCCCATTAATGTGTAACACACACCGCATGCAAAAAAAAAAAAAGCAAAAAGGACCCAGGTTTACCCTCTCACTTCTTTTTAACTGTGCCATATCAATCCATATCCTCCTGTGTCGTTCGTTTTGTTACTGTGCCTGCCAAAGTTGGATATTGAACGTCAAATATACACACATACACACAAAAATATGTACCGTACATATCTCATAGCAGTTTAAATGCAGAAATGAATGATAAACAGGATCACACAAAAGGACGAAAACTCAAAATAAAGTTGCTTTATGTAAATGCAATCAATTTAAATGAAATTGCTTTTACTCATTGTTATCGATTGCGAATTGGAATCGCATTGAACTTTTAAATAAATCATCGAAGGGGACCGGTGTTGCGGCGGTGGTGGTGGTGCAGGAAGGTTCTGAATTCTGAGAACTGAAATTCCAGCTCCCCGATGACAATGACGACGTCGCAGAAGAAGACGACTGGGATATGGATGGCAAAACTGTGCCGAGAATGTGGGTGGTCATGCTAAGGTTTCCAATGGCAACTCTATTTCCGTCGTTATGGGGGACATACATTACTTTGGTAAAAATGACGACGAAACCGTTCCAGTGGATGTCGCGCGGTATGGCGAGCCACTGCCGTCATCGTATACCTCATTGTGTTTTGCCTTAATGTTTCATTGTTGAATGGTGGCGGCGGCGGCGGCGGCGGCGGCACCAACATGATGATGCCATTTTTGGTGGGCAAAGATTCGTTTCTTGCTTTTAGCAAGGACATGCCAATATTAAGCTATAATCGAATCAATTGAATTTTCAAACAGAAAAGTGTAATAATAAGACAAGACATCATGCGGCACTCTCATTGGCGCATTGTTTCGCAAAGGCAAGGCTACCGTGGGAATAACAACTACTGCTGGTTCAATCCTTAGAAGTAACAGGAGTGAGGAAATTTCCAGTACCTAAATGAGGATTAAGTAGAATAAAAAAAAAAAAATTGAGTGCTTGTAATTTAAAATGCATAAGCAGACAATTGCTATTAGTTTTGGAATTATTTAGTACCTACTTGTCAGAATATTCTTTAAGAAATATAGTTTTGAGAGTATATAGGAAGAGGTCAGCTCACTTGTTCACAGGAGCCTTAGAAATATAAGGAGCGAATCCAAAGAAAACGCAGTTCTCATTCGCTTACAAATGTGATTCATTTGTGTTCATTCAGTGTTCTTAAAAGGAATAATTAATTCTTTAGGAGTTTAGTAAGATTTTAAATATAATTCCAAACTTCAGAAACACTATTAAATATAGCAATTTATTGTTTTGCTACACACCACGACTGTGTATAATGTGTTACTCTGCTCAAACTTTCCTGCCAAGCATCCAAAACCAATAAGAAATTACACCTGCTTGTCAATGGATTTGTTGAGCATGAGTTAAGACACTCTTATTGGTTAGAAAAATCTACATTCAAAACAACCTTATCCTCTTTTGCAGCACCTCTCAAATGTCCCATTGTTAATTGCAATCTAATTTCGAGATTCAAAAATATTTTTTTAACTAAATTGAAAATTCAATTCTAAAATGGCTGCAACAATTTTGGTCACATAACTAATTTCTGAATAGATACTTAAGAGCTGCTCGTCCTTTTAACAAACTCTATAGACTCATGTTGCTTAGCTTTTGGCAGATAAAGCCAAACCTTTAAATATACAATTAAGAAATACCAAACCGCATTCAATCGAAATCACTTGAACATTGATGAGATAATTTGATTAGAGCTAAAAAACGCTTTGCCAAATTCGCTTAAGTGTTTTCTGTTTTCAAAACAGAATTGCTCTTTAGGTAAACATTATCTATACACAGATGTCTGTCCGTGAGTATAGTCTACAATCGTGCAAATACATTTCAAAAATGGATTACATGTGGGTTCGATCCAGTGCCATAAGCTCTGGGTGTAATAATGGTGATTCGTTTGGGCTATCAAAAGGACCGAAGAGCAACCTCTTGGCAAATGGTACTTTGTTTGAATATGTGAGGAGTAACAGTTAAGGTATACATAGACAAGTCGGACCATAATTTCCACCCGATTAACTAAATGAAATTCATTTTCATTTACTAGAAAGGGTTAAAGATTCCTCTATAAAATGTGTTGTGTGCTCGTCGACGTTAAACATTGACGTTGTCGTCATCGTCTTCTTCGCAGCACTGACTGACAACCCTTCTATCTACCTTCTATATGCTTTTGGATATCCTTGAAATTGTCCATTTTCTGAATGACTGTTCCTATGTGCTTGTATGTTTTTGTATGTCCGAGAAGTGATGTCCTGTAGTACAACTGGCTGCTGGGGGAATTGCCAAATTGTGGTTTTAAGCTTAACCACCAACCGCAAACTTTCACACACACACACATACACGCATCCTTATACCAAATAGAATACGAACTGAGACAGAAAGAAAGTGAGGTGTAGTGTTCCAACGATTAAATTCTTGGTCAAGCTTTTTAAAAACCATTAAATGGGCAAGCTTCTTTCCAGCCACCGATGATGACGATGAGGAGACGTAAAAGACGCAATGGACGAAAGTTGGTAGAAAATAAGGATACAAAGCTGATCTCATCTCAGGACGAAGACGACGATAGAATCGGTTGTAAATCTCATCAAACTCTTAGCCAAATGAATTTTACTTGTGGATTTCCCATCAGGGTTACGGTCATTCTGGATGAAACAAATCAGTTTAGTTGAATGCAACGGACCGTACCGTATACCATCCCCGACCAAACCAAAACATAAAATGCTAAGTTTCCATTTTGCCTTTTGGGCAAAGAAAATTGTTTTCTCTTCATGTGCGTGTGTCCTTGAAGGACACACTATATATGAAAGGCAAATTGGAATGAAGCTATTTCTCAGAGTGTATCCTACGCGGTATGAATTTAAATATCTTCTGCCTTTGCCAAGAGTTGAACAAAAAAAAAAAAAAAAAACCTTAAACAAAATTAACTTTTTAAATTTATAGTAAAACTCGCCTGGAAAGAACCTTTTGTGTTTTTTTTTGTTCTTGTTTAGGGATGTCGGTGTGCTAATTAGTTTCAGGTTTTCTGTGGAATTTCTAATTTGAAAATAATTAATTTATTGAGAGATTTTGTTGTTGCTTGTGTTTTGTTTTTCTTTTGTTTTTATTTTTTTTTTAGTGTGTGTGGTAATTATTATTAACCAATTGACTTGTGAACAAATTTTGGTTACAGTTTTGAATAATTAATTTGATGATAAAGAAGGACAGAGGTTGGTTTGGAAAATATTGGTTTGTAGGTAGTCTGATTAATGAAGTAGGTCCTGGAAAACTTTTGATATCAAGTAAATTGATTAAAAATTGGTAGAATATGTATATATTCTAGAATATTGATTAACATTTTGGATTGTATAAACGTATATCTGAGGCTTATTTTTAGTACCTTGGTATGTCTAAAAAGGGAAGCCAAATACCAAAAATTGTACTATCGTTTTTCAGCATTCCATTTACAACAAAAAATTGGCTACGATAATGTAACGGCACCGTAAGATTACGAACAGCTGCAGTTTGAAGGTCCAAAGCAAATACCCGAATGCCTACACTCTGGGAAATAATTATTTTTGTTTTCGTTTGAAATCATTTGCCAGAAAGTTTTTCATTCGTAGCAACTGTATTACGTTTGACATAAATTGTTATAATGCAAAACAACCCATTCGTTTGGAGCTCATTTTTATGAGTTCATTGCGGCAAACGAAAATACTTCCCACGTCTAAACACCATTTTGTTTACTAAAAAATTCTATTGTTTGCAGCAAACGAAAAAATAGTTTGCGAAGAACCTCTCCAGAAAGTGTTTTGTTGCAAAGAACTTCAATGGTTCTCTGCTACAAAATCCACCCATAGAGAGAGCCTGGAACTCCAAGTGCCTCCCCGATGAGTGAAAAAATGGAACAATCGTCAAGCTCTCGAAAAAAAGACATTTGATGCAGCGTGAAAACTGGAGAAAAGATGAACTTTTTTTGGGAACGGGTCAAGAACCTATGGACAGTACAATAGGAAGACATAAGTGGCAGTAGATTTGTCACATGCTTAGAAAATGCAAAAATTGCTTGCAAGCAGCAACAGTGGAACCTGTTCAAAGAGGCAGCTAGATGAGACGATCGGTGGAGAAGCACATGGAGCAGGACAGTCGAACGGGAATCGATAGTTCTGCACAACTGGGAAAGAGTTACAGTGAATTGAATTATATTTCTATAGAAACCATACACGATGGCACTATAGGAGTAATGGAGGCCCTAGGCCATTTAAGGGGATCATCACGGACATAATCAGCTGATCGCAAAGTTATGAACTTGGTTGGAGGTTGCTTGTATATCTGTGGACATCCAGCTGAGAGTTTAAGTATTGTAGAAATCCGGACAAAGCTCACCATTTTCATTGCAATCGCTAATGCCATGTTTTTCAATAACATTTCTGGTCCGATAGTTTTAATTGCCAACTTTGGCATTCAAATCTTCCATAACCATTATATGATGTCTCGACGTGGTGTATTTTTGTTAGCAGCACTCAGCTGGTTATAAAAAAAGTATTTCTTGGGGCATAACTCTGGTATAATGATGACGCCACTTACTCTTGCTTGAAACCTTTTGATAAGTAGCAACACAACACCTGATTCTCGGTTACTTTTAAGTTCTTTTCCAAAGTAGAGTAGTAGGTACAGTATTAACGGTTGGGGATTTATATTTATCCGTGCCCAACCATTCAATATTTCCCTTCACTGCAAGATGCCCAGTTTGAATCGCATGAACTCGCGTTTAAAATTCCGATAAAGATTAATGATTAGGGTTTTACATTGCTTTTATAGCGTTTCATAGCGAGTTGTTCGATTCTTTTCCAGCTATCAAGCTTGTAAGGTTATTTCCAACTTCAAGGTTTTTTAACTTCTAGCCAATTGCTTAAGCTTTTACAAATTTGCTTGTGTTGAGGAGCACTATTTTGAATACACGCTTTTGGCGTCTCTCTTACTAAATCTTTTTCATCTTTTATTTCTTGGTAATATTTCAAGTCCTTATGGCTTGGTATTAATAATGTTAATGGAGTAAGCTATTCATCCAATGTTGCAAATTTGTTATTAAATAGTCTCCTTCAGCTGTAACCTCCCTTTTTAATAATTTTTATACTAAATATTTAGATATCTGAAAATAAATAAAATACAAAATTATAAACTATAGTATTAAAAGACGCCTGAATAACTGTACATAATATTTTTGGAGTTTTAAAATACTTGAAACTTTAATAGTAATAGTAGGTAAAGATTAATATTATTATATTCTCTCTACCATGCTAAGGCTGTTGTTTCTAATAGTTTTCAAAAAGTTTGAATTATTGAGAATGGAGAAGGCATTGCATCAAAAAACAGGTATTATACAATTCAATAATAGATAAGACACTTGAAATAACTCATCTTGAAGTTTTCTTCAATGTTCTTAATTGGATTCTCGAATATAAATTTATTGTTTCATACAACAAAAGTGTTGAATGAAAACACAAAGATATGTACTAATTGCCCTGAAGCTATGCACTTTCACATCCAACCTACACCCCATATACATTTAACATTTCTTGATTAAAATTTATACTAAATGCGTCTCTTCAAAATTTGCCTATTCAAAAGGATTTATAAATGATAAATTATTCCATTCTGATAATTGAATTGAAATTTCTTCAAAAAACACAAACAAATATATACACAAAACAAATAAATAGGCATGACACACTTTCACACACACAAACACACTGACTGACTGGCATAGAGAAGAGACCGAAAAACAAAACCCAATGGAATTCAAAATATTGAGATCAAACAACCGTTTAGTTGGATATTTAGGTTAAGGAATTTCCTTAAGGATAACAATTATTCGTTTATATGTTTTGTCACACACACACACACACACTCTCACATGCGACATCCATAAGACATAAATAATACACAGAAAGTGGGGTGGGGAGGGTGTTAGGCAAAAAAGACTAAATTTACTTTCAAAAATAAAATCCTTCTCTCCTCCTTCTGGCTTCCAAAAAAGATACTTATTCTTGGGCTAAAAACATATAAATATCCTTTGACTAGTGTCCCCTAAGGATAATAATCAGATGAAAGGAGCTGGTCGGTTGGAATGCCATGGTTTGAGGATAAACTGCTGCAATTAGAGATGGAGATTTCGAGCAAAACAGGACACACAAACAAAAAAAAAACAACATAAATAGGGAGTATGAGCCTCTAATTAATTTTGGTCCTTGACCACATAATGTATGTAGAAATAATTTTCTTGGAATCTTTTTGAAGACATGTTGCTTCTTAATTAAATCGAATTGTTGTTTCAAAGTATGTTAAGCCTATAAAGTGTATCTCTATACTATACACATTTTAAGGATAACGAAACAATATTTTGCTTAGATGAATTTTTCTTCCACAGTATAAGGATGAAACTACTGACCGTGTATGATACCCGGATATATACTTTGTTTTTGTCCACTTTCAGTTGAGGTTAGCTTATATGTGTGTATAAATGTATAAGGTCTAGGATTAAATGGTAATTTATTTTTCTGTTTCATTAGGTGGATAAAAATAATTCACTTTTTGCGATTAGACGAAAAAAGATAATAATATCGAAACCCAAAACACACTACTAAGTTGTTATTTTTTTGTGTTGTTTTGTGTTTTCAAGTTGATGAATAGGCACTATGCTTCTGGGATTATTTTGTGCGGTAAGGATGGCCTTGAGGGATGTTTATGTAATAGTGGTGATAAGTAGTTACATTAGTTTGTTATATTGATGTGAACGTAAGTAGTTCTGGGGAAGAGTCAATATTTATTTTGATGTAAATCAACTCAAAGTTTGTCCTTTGCGGATGTGTGATTTAAATATAAATTCCTTAAAATGAATGAATTACTTTGCTCTCGCAATTCTGTCCGTCTTGCCTTTTTAGCTACAGCAGGGGAGATGGAATTTTTTTTTGTAAGACCAAAATTAACCTTAACTGACATGTATTGATTGAAGTTAAACACATTTTTCTCAGAAAAGACTATTACGATTTCAATGCAAGTTTCATGTGTAGCTTTTGATAAAAAATCTATCTTTTTATGAAAATGTGTGTTTTTTTTTTAGAAATGTCTTTTAACGTGGGGTACCTGCTACACATGGCTTTCTCTGATTTCAACAGTTATTTTATTCAAAAGCCTTTAAATAGCCTTAATATCGTAGACCAGTGCAAATAATATTTTGAAAAAATAAATTATCAGCAGGATATGGGCAGTGAGAAAAATTAGGAAAAATGGTATATGAAAGGGGAAAAATAAATTGCTCACCAACACATTAAAGGAAAGGGGTAGATGGGCGAAAAAGTGGGGTGGGTGTTGAAAATCATGTTTTTTATACGATTTCTATCAAAACTAAACCTCCTATGAAAAAAGTTTAATAAATACAAAAGTTGTAGGTGGTAAAAAGATCTTCAACTTGGTCAGATAATTTTTCTATGTAAGCTGAAAAATATAATGAAATATGCCAAAAACTATTTTTTTTTTTTGTTTTTAATTCACATATTTTTCAAAAATTTTGATGAAACTTGGTTTTAACGTACTCGTACTTTGCCATGTCTTTTACTTTTACAATTTTTTTTCAACAAAATGTTAATTTTTGTGTTTTTGACGAATTTATTTTGAATAAATAGACTAATAAAAACTTAATAAAAAGTGGAGAGTAAGTGCATACGTTGAAAAGATTACATCACCCGAGAAAATAATAAATGGAAAAGAGTTGCCAAAAAATCCAAATATAATTAATTATTATTCGGTCTTAAACAAAATCTCTCTTTACCCAAAACATAGCAAGAACAGTGTTTTGGGAAGATCAAAATGCGCTTTCTCAAAACCTTTGCATGATATAGCGATTTTGATACTAGATTCGAGTTTAAAAGTCAAAATCTTATGCCCTTATTCTGCTAAAAAAAATTTAACTTTTGTCCTCTGAAGACTGCATTTTACTGTTTCTAAACAAAGGAAAATGCCCAAAAACCGAGAGTCGATTAAAATGAGACATATGTATTTTGTTCGAAAGGGGTTATTTGTAGGTTTCAAATATGAAATTACTTTCTTTAAAAACCATCTCCAGGGCTGGCTATGACCATAATTATTTTTAATAGTATTTCTTAGTGTGAACAAACGAAAGAACTTTTTTCAAAATAGTCCGATATTCTTGATTTTAGTTTCATTGGATTGAGGTAAAAAATATCTTTGAACCATGCGACATAAGTTTGTATAGGTGTTTAATAAATAACTTCAGTATTTTTTATTGATTCTATGAATACGGACTTGAGTAACTACTATGACTTCAGCTTTAAAAATTTATAATTTTTTTTTTTTTTATTTCGAATATAAAATTAGTTTTTTCCAAACTCTCCACTAGAAAAAAATTAATTTGACAAAAATATTTAAAAAAACAAGCAAATAGTTTATTGTAGTACAACTGTATACATATGCAAATATGTAGTCAAAAAAAAATGTAATTCCTTTAGTTCAAGGAGCCGTCAATATGTATATTTAGTACAGTTCAAATTAAAGTAACAAAAACTCTAAAACACCCTATAATATCATAATTGGTCCGTTTGGGTACTTTTTGGACTGAAATATGAAATCCTTCAAATCTTTTAGAGTGGGGATGAAACTGTCTCAATTACGGTCGAAACTGCTCAATAACTCGGGAACACGATGATCTCAAATATTTGACACTTTTTTTCTATTTACATAAAAAACAATTTACTTTTTGATTGAATTTTAATTTTTCGATTATTGATTTAAAATTGCCGACATCCAAAAATATTTTCATGTTTTTTTATCATTTCTAATTTATTTCATATTTCAGCTGCGAGAAATTCTTTGGGCAGAAATTTTCAAAAGAAGGGAAATGATATTCCCTCTCAGTACGCTCTTGACAGGTTTGACAGGACTTAGACTCAAAAGTAGTAGAAATTCGTTGTTTTGGCGAGTACCCAAACAGACCTAATATAAAGCTTACATTTACAAATTTTTGATACTTCACTCATTGTTGTAAGAACAACTTTATTCAAATAGTTCACTCAACAAAAATTTCTTGGAGCAACAACTAACTCCTAATTTTTAAGGAAATAAAGTGTCAGTTTTACAATCAAGTCCATAATAGAATAATTTTTATATTGTCAATTATTTTAAAGAACGGTTACTCGTGTTGGGCTACCAAAATTGTTGTGTCAACTATTTCTTCTGGCATTATCATTGAATTTGAAAGTGAGATGAGAAAATATAAAGGGTTTTCCAATAAGAGGTGTTATTTTGAATAGCCCGCTATTTCGGTAGTTGTCACTTTTGAAGCTGTCATTTTTTGACATTTGACAAGTAGAAACTACGATTTTAATAAAAATGGAACGATACACGCTTCAACAACGCATTGAAATTATTAAAATTCACTATAAAAATGGTGAAAATTTGGCAGAGACGGTTCGTAAAACTAAAACATTTTTGGGTCGTCGTGAAGCACCTTGTCGGACCGCAATACAGAAATTGGTGGACAAATTCGAGCTGTTGGGACAAGTTAGTGATTTGAAGAATAAAACCCGTGCACGTCGCTCAAGAACAACTGAGAATATTGCTGTTGTAGCCCAAAGTGTTGAAGAAAACCCAGGTTTGTCCATTCCTCGTCGTTCTTTGGAATTAGGCATTCCACAAACGTCATTACACCGTATTTTGCATAAAGACTTGGGTCTTAAGGCTTATAAAGTTCAGTTAACACAAGAACTCAAGCCGGCTGATCATCAACAACGTCGTGTCTTTGCTGATTGGGTCCTTGAAATGCATGAAAATGAACCGGAATTTCATCGAAAAATCATCTTGACTGATGAGGCCCATTTCCACCTCGGAGGCTACGTCAACAAGCAAAACTGTCGCATCTGGGGCTCGGAAAACCCAAGAGTTATTGTTGAAAAGCCTCTCCATCCTCAACGCGTGACTGTTTGGTGCGGTTTATGGTCCCGCGGGGTCATTGGACCTTACTTTTTCGAAAATGAGGCTGGAGCAACAGTTACGGTTAATGTAATGGTAATGGATTGCGCTAGATGATTAATGATTTTTTATGGCCTGAATTGGATGGTATTGATCTGGACAACGTTTACTTTGAACAAGACAAGCACCTACGTGCCACACAAGCAATGAAACCATCGATCTTTTACGGGAAAAGTTTCCGGACCGTGTTATCTCTCGAAGAGGTGATCACAATTGGCCACCGAGATCTTGTGATTTAACACCATGCGACTTCTTCCTTTGAGGACACGTGAAAGATAAGGTCTACGCCAACAGCCCAGCGTCGATTCAAGACCTCAAAGATGAAATTCGTGAGGCTATCGAGGACATAGGGCAGCCACTTTGCGATTTGGTTATGGAAAATTTCATGAAAAGGATATGGTCCTGCAAGCGTGGTTTTGGCGGCTATTTGGCTGATATTGTGTTTCATTATTAACGGCATACCTTCCTCTTTGTAATGAAATAAACATCCGATCATTTATCTCCAAAAATGCCATTTTTCTTTGAATATCAAAATAACACCTCTCATTGGAAAACCCTTTATAGTCATTTAATTCTTCATTTCTTATTAAAATGATGTTTTCGGCGGCTCCTTGTTAAATGTATTTTATCACAAATGTGTGGTGATTTAAAGCTGTATGTCAATACTTAAAATCAAATATCTCTAATAAATGTTAAAATGTTAAAGAATTTGGAAAAATACTAAACAAATATTACATTTCTTTATTTTTTTTTTTTTTTGTTTGTTACAGGATCGAAGTAGATGAGTCACTCCTTAAGCCATCCAACTTGGCTAACTCGGCTGTCTTAAGGGCACTCGAGGAAGAAGAAAATGAGCAACAAGGTGGTAAGTGATACAGTTCCTAAAAATATAAAATAATAAATTCTCATGAAAATATAGATGAAACTTATCACACAAGGACCTTTATGAAAATTCAAAATATTTCAAAAGAAACTAAAATTGTGTGTTTCATTTCCTTAAAATCACTTTGGACCCTACCAGTAACCAAATTTAAATATTTGAATCAACTTTAAACACTATTAATGATGCGAAAAATCATTTTAATATTCAGCTTAACACACAAAATAACTTAAAGGATTTAAAGTTTATTCAAAAACGTGTTTAGCGATTGGTTATTGGTAAAGTCATTTGTTTCATAATACTTTACACAATGTTGTGCTTTGTCTAAACAACTTTAAGTTTAGTTTAAATAACAAACTCCTTCTGGTCCTTAATGGAACTTCTTTACACAAGCATTTCAAAGCGTTTTCTACATGCAAGGCTCTTCGTCAGCCAAATGAATCCTGGATTACTCTCACTTAGCCTAATAAGCCGATAGCTTTTCTTAACAGTGTGTAGCCAGTCTACTAGCAATATACTTGATATATATTCATAAACTCTCCAAAAAGTCTTCAACAGTAGATTGCACTTAAGATCTGTGGAATTCCGTAGGTGTAGTAGGTAGAGTACCAGTGCGGTATAGTGTATCCTGCAACTATATGATTAAGGATTAACTTGGCTTAATGTACAAATGGACGCAGTTCTATATCTTCTATAAGTTGTACATTCGACTCTACACCTCGTTATGCTATGTTGTTGGGATTTTCCATATATGTAGGTTATATCGTTTGAATAGTTTTCCCAGGAATTGAAGTCTTAGAAGACTATATTCCTCTTATGCCAATACCCTCAATGGGTAATCAATAAAACGAAATTCCATGGTCCTTGTGCTGCCGATGAGCATTATCAGATTTTCTCTAAAACTATGTGCGTGCGTATATTCATGATACGCCACCACCGCTGCTGCTTTCCTCATTCACATCCTCTCTTCGAATTCAAATAAATGTACTTATATGAACGCATCAAAGAGCTAAAGAGGAAAAGGCTATATAGGAGGAGTAGGGGATTTCAAACCACCGATACCCCCCATACATAGTCTAATGGATTGTTTCGGCTGCTTGCTGTGTGTGTCTTGCCCGTTTTTAGTTTGGGTCAATCCTTAAAGCTCCAACACTTAAATGAAAAGGATATCCTTAATGGTTAGATCTATCTTTTATATATGTATGTTAGTTTTGGTCATATCTTTTTGCCAGTCTCGAACTATTTGGGGAAAGTTATTGATTTTCAATCTTCCTCAAGGATATTGGGAGAGGATAGAGGCATTTTACGATCCTAAAAACATTATTACATGCAAGATAGAAAGTTTTTTTTTTGTCTACAATTGTTGGGTGTATGTTATGCGTGTTTTGGTTGTGATGGGAGCTTGTTTAGCAATTCTATGGATACTTAACTCTCTAGCCTAATCAGTGGATTAGGATTTTGTTTTAAAATTTTGGTTAAAGTGTGTAATTTATAATAAAAATTCTGGTTCTTACGAAAAAGTTTTAAAGTGGACGTTGTAGTACCAATTATCATTTATCCTAAAGATTGTTTGAAACATGACATAAGACTTAAGATCGTTGATCAAAGCCACTAAAACGTTGACATTGAAGGCTCGATTCGTCGACAATAAGGTATTTTTAACTTTAACTACCAAATTGATTACTGACTGTGGGTTATAACCTGCAAACTATAATCGCATTAAAAGCTAATACTCAACTTATGATTAACGGAGAGGAGCAAGATTATTTAGATCTAGAGAAATATTGTAATTTGTAGGTTCAGTTCAGTTAGAAAAATCGATAGTTTTGCAAGCAACACCATTCTTTTCGGATGAGTCAAATACATTATGATTTTTAAACTTCGTTTGTTTTTATAAATATTACGGTTTCCTGTGATCCATCGGAGTGTATTTGTGCTTGTTGTGCTGTCATCCATTTAGGAATTTGACAACAATGGCAACACCAACATTTCTGCTAGGGTTCACTTTTTCCACAGGTTGTTCCACCTCTGCTCGTTGATGCATGTGCGGCATCTTACCAAAAAGTTGTTAGTTCATTAAAATTCGTTGGTTTTGCTTAGAGAACTGAGAACTTACTCCGGACAGGGTCCGTATGCTCGGTACAAGAGATCGTTAAACTCATCCATTCATTGTTGCTTTGGCACGGGAGTGTACGGATTTCAGAGCCTGAGTCCCAAGTGCCCCCATACTTAAGTTGGGACTGGAGTAAACTCCATTAGTTTTTCGAGGCTTATTGTTACTGTGTATTGCCGTGCTGCAGATTTTGTTGTAACCCTTTCATCACTATTTCAATTCTATTATGTAGGTTGGTTATCTTTACAACTCCAATTTTCATTGTTTCTTGTCTGCGAATTAGTATGGCTTCTTTGAGTATTAATTTCAGTGCTTTTATACTCATTCCAAGAGTAACGTAAATTTTGAAATCCAGGTTGCTACTCAAAATACGAAAACTAAAACCCTTTTGAATGATTATTATTATTATTATAAAGGAATTATATCAATAATTTTTGTATATATTTTCTCTCAAATTAAACCTATAGCGACACCTGCTCCGGCCACAAAAGCATTTCAATCCTGTATCAATATCCAATTTTCGTTTGTTGAATAATTCTTTCAAATTATTACCAACAATATTTCCCTCGCTATTTCCACACGCACTGGATTGGATACGAAACGTACATATTTACTGTCGTCAATTTTATATTGAGAGCTATTAGCCTCAATCACCTTCAATTTAAATTGGATTTTTCCTCATGTCTATAATAATTTTATAATCGAGCACAGCCGGAGAATAAAAGCTTCGCACAGAGGTTCTCACCTGAGTTCCTCAACAAAACAAAAAATAACATATAATAAAAAAAAAACAACAGAAACTTTAACAATATAACAGAATTTTACTCCCTATACGTGTTTGTAGGTAACGGATGTTAACCTATAACCTTACATGGCCACCACTACCGCCAGAAAGGGCTTCAATGACGACACCCAACTTGACGCCAACTTATTGCTTATTCATTTGCAATTTGTACAGCAATTCCATGAATCAAACATTTAATAACTTTTCAACCCCATATTCAGCCAACTATACCTTACAATTGGTAGCCAGCCCCTCCTAACTCTTACCCCAATATTATATTATGTGCGATATGTGTATTGGGGTGTTGGTTTGGTAGGTTTTTTTTTTTGCAAAAATACAAAAGCAAATCAACGATACGAAGAACAAATTCCTCTTCTTTCCTTTTTTTTTGGAATCAATAAGTTTTTATGTGAATTGAAGTTGATATATTGTAGCTGGGCAATTCTGGTGCCTCCCTAAACTAACAGTTGTAAAGTAATATTCCAGGGTTGTACGGGTATGTACAAGCCACTAGATTAGGATCTACCCGCCTGCAAAAAAATTGCCTCCTTTTTATTTTTTTATTTTTTTCATATTTTTGGTATTTTAAATTGGATACAACACAAAATATGATCAATGACTTTACAGACCGTTCGGGCTATAAACCCAAATAAATATTTGAAACCATAAATGATTCTTGTGTGTGCAAATAAGCCCGCACTGGGCATCAATAAGACGGGCTATAACAAAGCAAAAGAAGACTATACAATTCTGTTTGTCGGAAATAACCGTCTTAACCCAAAACGGAAAACCCCATATGAGATAGAACTGCTAATGCACACGATTTAATTAAAAGATCCATTCAGCGGAAATTGTTTGTATGAGAGGAAGGACTTTTTAAAAGCCGCTTATTGCTGTACTCCATTAAGTCAATCACAACGTTGGGAACTTTTAAGTTATTTATATTTCATCTTCAGTTCCCACAAAATTTGGTTACCGCACCAAGACACTGTTATAGTTGTAAGCTATAAGTTAACTTTTCAGAAAGGAACGTTTTTCACGCTTAGAATAGTCCACATAATTTGACAAGTTTGCGGCACGACCAACTGACAGCGCAGTGATTTGGCAAGATGGCTTTTTCGTCCACAGACTTGTGGTCAAGCCTACTTTTTTATCAAATTTTAACCAATCCAATGGAGTCAGCAACCCAAACCCCCAATTCACTGATAGTCACTAAAAAAATCATCAAAAATAAAGAAAACAAATAAAAAGGATATTACATAATTATATTCACCGATACTCATTTAATTAAAAACATAAAGTTTAGAGTGCAAAGCTGAGAATGTGGTAACCCTGTTCCAACACTGAGAGAACAAATCGATTTTTGCGGCAAACGAAAAAGTTGCCCAGATCAATTTTTCGTTTGCAGCAAATTGGTAACTTCGTTTGGTTGAAACATTTTCCGCAAACGATTAAAAAAAAAGCTTAGCGACACACCTGTGATTAAACCATTGACCTCTACGAAGAGAATATTGTCATTCCACTAATTTATGATTGGCGTTGCATATAAAAAAAATGAGAAAACGAATCGTTTGCTTCAAACGACTTTCCGTTTATTGGACAGTAATTTTTGACTTTAACTTTGTTTGCAGCAAACTCTTAAATTCGTTTCGGTACACCAATTTATGCGATCAAATAAATACAAAAAAAAGTTTAGCGTAACAGCGGTGATTGAACCTGTTACCTCTCAAATTCGAACAAAGGCTGTTGCTATTGCGCCACGAACTAAATAACTTTCGTGTAGCATAAAATGCATATAAACACCACAAACATAGAGTCAATTTTTAAGAAAATTTGTGAAAAGATATAAAATCAAGTCAAATTTTATATTGAGCTTTCTTCTATCTAAAAATTTCGGGTATCATCTCCAAAATGGGGGTAGGTATGGCAATCCGTTCTTAATGCAAAAAAAAAAAACTAAAAAAAATGTAACTGATTTGACATAAAAAGTTGAAAACACACCAAATTTTAAGGGTCTATATCTCTAACCTTATGAGCTAAGTAACTATAAATAAAGTTGGTCGTAACTTAACGTCATTCTTAAAAAAGTTAAGAACTCATCTATACCGCTAAGACCTTAAAACAACTAATAATTTTCCTAGAAATATTAAGTATTTTTAAAAACCCATCTTAAAGTACCCGTTTTATTGATTTTTATGAAATACCATCTACTTCGATATAAAAATGGTTCCAGCTATCAAATATTTTCGTATAAAAAAAAAACGTTTCTAAGTTGTCAACATTTCTCAATTACCCATGTCATTAATTTCTATTAAAACAAACAAATTGGCCACAGAAAACTTAATTCATACACCTGTTTATGTATTAATTCTTTTGCCAAAATTATGTCTGTCAGATAAATTCCTGCACCTGCTGTCATCGTAGACGAAAAAAAAATCTTATTTTAAGTCAAAATTAGCCGAACTTACTCAGTCACCCACCCCAATATTTAATTTATATGTTGTTGGTTGTTCATATGGCGTTAAAACAAAATCCCCACAGTCATTCATGATGAATCACTGATACAAACCACAAGAACAAACAAAAATCTCTCTTTTCAGAGTCAAATCACTTGAAAAAGAAATCACATTCTCAAAATAACCATATCACAGCCATCAAACAAAGAAATAATCATGAATCACATTTTTAAAAACAAAGAACACAACAACCACCACTTTATAGACAAAAAAGACGAAAAGATCTCCAATAAAATTTAAGCTAAATTTAAATTTTGAACTAAAAAAAAAAAAACAAAAATGAAAAATGAAAAATGTTTTCTTTTTAAAATTTAATTTTATATGTATTTCTATTTCTCCCTCAAAACGAAAAAAAAAATTAAGTCCTCCACAAGCAAAAACAACATCATCAGCAACAAGACACATGTAAAAATACCCGTGAAAGTCGTCCACGTCAGCGTATCATAGTTGACCGTGATACGGTTTTAAAAATAAACCGCCGTGGATCACGTCATCGCAGTCGTGACCACAGCTGGCCACCACCACCACCACCTGAACAATCTCACGATCGATCACGCAGCGTCTCCGCTGAACATCATTTTGATGAAAAAATCTGCCATCAACATAGAATCGATAGTATAGCTAAGATATTTGACCACCCTGAAGAGCATCATCACCAAGAAGGAAGAATAACTCCTCATCATTATAAATCAACTGACTCCCTAAATTGCAATATAACACACAAGATAAATGAACGTCGTTCTGGAACTCCCGAATGGCGCCCAACGCCAACCCACAACAAAGTTGCTGAAATAACTTTCCAAGTTCATGTGGGTATTGTGGAGCCAAAGAAGCAGTATTTCGAAGGAATAGCAGCATCTGAAAATAGTAGCCTTCATGAAGCTACATCCTTACAATGGGAGAAATTTCGAGAATCCCGTTACCAACCATCGAAACCAGCATCGCACTTCATAAGTCGACCTCAAACTGCATCATTGGATCGTTATAGTTGCAACAAACGCCAAAAACAACTGCCACCCCTGAAGCCACGCAGTCATAGTAGTAGCAGTACATTACCCACTAGGTCATCATCACGCAACAAATCACCAACATCGGGAAGGGAAATAAAATCAAAATCACCCACTGACATTGCCACAACAATTTGGCCATCATCATTGTCGTTGGTGTCATCGTCATCGTCGTCGCAGAGAAAGTCAGTTACCATAAAATTGTCACCATCATCCCAACACACCACTGATGGCAATCAAATTAATTACGATCCTATTCCCACGAATCATAATAATAATCATTGGGATCACAGGAAATCTGTAGCGAAACAGCCCGCCAAACCAGCAGCTCCTCGTATAATTGAATGCAGTTCGCTATCAAAAAAGTACCATAATACTAATCCCACCCTGAAGAATTCAGAAGCAACAGCTACAGCAGTGGCAAATTTAAATAATGACAAACAGCATCACAAACAACAGCAACAACACTTTTATCCATCAACGAAAAGTTATGATGGCAATTTACCCACAACAACCATGAGCATCAGCAGTCAAATTGGCAGCATCAGTAGCAGCAGTGGCAGTGGCAGTGGTGATGCAACAACCAATGCCAAATTAAATGCCACAACAACTGCCAAGCCACAATTAAATGTGAATCTAAATTCTAAATCCGATGTCAAACCGAAATCCGATGTTGCAAAAGATACTTCCACTTGCTACAGGTCAATTGATTTGATTGATGACACACACCAAGGTGCCACTGCAGGAGTTATGCAGCCAGATTCAACACATCCCAATTCCACAGATGAAAAATTACATTGCAAACAAGGAAATATTGTCAGCACATTATTGTCAGGACCGCAGCAAGACTCCACCACCAACAAGACAATAACGGCTACAACTACTACTGCAACAAGAAATGAAAACAAATTTCAAAAAGATACAATATCTAACAGTGGTAGCAGGATTCACTCCATTAATGGTGACAAATACCGGAGGGCTGATAGTAAAGATACAACTGGTGTTTCTATAGTGGATAGTAATGGCAACAAATCTCCATCAGAATGTAAGACAAAGCACGAACGTCGAAAGGGTATTTACTATACCGACGGGGAATATCTATTCGGTCCATTTGGTACTGATGCAGAAGACGAGGAAGACGAAGAAGACGAGGATGAGAGTAAACTTCAGACACATGCAGCGAAGCAACCACCCAAAGTCACTGTGATACCGATCGAAGTCGAGAAGGCATCGCCCTCGTCTTCGTCCCTCTCAAATGGAATTGAAATATCCAACCTGGAGTCAAAGTGCGGAAAAATCCAAAAGTCAATCACCGAAGACCTGAGGCAAATCGATAGATACATGGAACAAGCAAAGATGGCATTGAATCGATTGCAAACCGAACACAAAATAGAATTGCTACCAAAATCCCCAATTCTACCACCATCACCGTCTCCACCAACGCCACCTCCTACTACAATTCCAATAGTTATTCCATCGAAAGTTATGATAGTTGAGACACCCCTGCAGGCAATGATAAGACGTGTCTTTCACAAACTACCTCATCGTCGCACCCCATCACCAATTGCGTTCAGCAGCAACAATTTCATGACATCGAGTTCTTCTTCGATAACAACTCGAGTGGAGAATGTGCCAGTAGTTGAGCAAGCACTTTTCGATTTATCGAATTTGGCAGCGGTTTTGGCGCGAGGCGACGGCCATCGGGGTGTGTTGTCTCCGGTGATGTTATCGATTCCATCAAGACAACCAACGCCACCTAGTGTGGTGGTGGTTGATGAAGTAAGCAGCAGCGATGAAACCGCTACCGCTGGCCGTAGTCAAAGTCGTTTATCGGAAGCAACTACGGCGACGGCAAATAGTCCATTTACCGTTACAGATGAAGAGCTGCCATCTAATCAAGTGCAACAGGAGAAGGAGATAATTCAGAGCAAAAACATCCTCGCCGGGTATTTAATAACGAAAAAGGATCAAGAGGACTTGATGGCTAAGGCTTTAGCTGCTTCTCCTTCCCCTCGTCCTTCATCCACGTCACCATCACCATCATTGTCGTTGAAACCACAAAGCAAAATTGCAAATACGCCAACAATAAGTCACAGCGAATTGCCAACGTTGAACGATAATCGAGGATATGGAGTGGAAAATGTCACAGGACACTCCTGTTCCATTACGAAAAAGGACAACGATAGTCGATGGCAGGTGCAATTAGCTAACAGTAGTAGCAGCAGCAGCACAAAGCCAATGCCCAAAACCAACGTACAACCACCATCACACAGCAATGAGAAGCAACAAAATTCGATAAATAACAAGGACTGCTGTATTCCTCGCAGAGCACCCTCAATTGAAGGTGATGCACCACCACCACCTCCACCTCCTCCGCCACCACCACCTCCAGTTCACCTATCAACGACGAGGAGGACCATGACTACGGCACCTGGAAATAATTTGAAATATCGTGTGAACGGACTTTATGGTCACGATGTGGGCCTAGTGACACCGGTAGTAGCAGCCAATAATGATGCTGTTTCTTCTGTTATTTCTGATGCTGACCCAACAACATCATCATCATCGTTTTGTGATCGAACAGGTCGTGCTAGAAATCGTAAATCCGACGAAGGAGCAAACAAGGTGAGGAGCTTGTCCCAACCACCACCGTTTGAGTATTTGATGGAATCAGTGCCATCGTTGCAATCGACGACAACAAGTACAATCGATTTGGTTGGTGACTTTGCTGGCGATGATAATCATAACGACGACGACGCTGACAATCATCGCAAGTATCATAATGTATCGCCGTGCTTATATTTTCCAGGACCTTTCCATGCCACCACAGGTATTATTACTATTGTGTCGATGTTCGATGTGCTACAACTGTCATCGATTTAGCACTTCTTTGTTGCTATTTCGATGTCATCGTTATCGTCGTCGTTCTCGTTTTCGTTCTCGTTGTCGCACGAAACTATTTTGTCGTCAAAATCTTCTTTGTTTATCCGTGAAATTGTGGTGTGTTGGTGGTCCTTTCAATTTTTGAAATTGCACATTTACGTTACCGAAAGGATTTTTTTATATGTCTTTTGTTGCATTTGATATCCTCTTTTCGTTTGTTCGTTTTTGTGGCCGTGTTGGTGATTTTTTTTTTTTTTTTTTTAATTTGTTGGATTTATTTTGAAGGTCCTGTTATTGAAGGTGATTTTCTTTTGTAAAGGTCATGAACATGCACTGAATTATGTATACGTTTGATATGATTTTTTTTTTTGTCCAATGGATAAAACTTGTAAGAATATGAACTTCAACAGGAGACAGCATCATTAATAAAATTTGACTATGCCTCCTTTTTGTATATCCCAAGAAGGCCTAGTAGGAGATTAAACAAAAAATGAAAAAAAAAGTAATTCGGTTTTGTTGAGAAATGAACACACAAAAACGAAAAAGTTGTTTGATGTATGAAACTGAGTTATCTTCATCTGACTATGTGGGACGATGATTGATGGATAGGAAAGTATTTCGATTAAAAGTTCATGTGGTTGCAGGGATTTTATTTTTTTGTAATCTAAAAATAGTCTTCTTTGCTCTTTAAATATGTTAAGAGAGCAAGTCTATCAAAAATGAGGCTATAAGCGGAAAATGTTTGGAAAACGAAAGTAAACATTTTTACGAAAAATGTTAAACGATTGTAGTTTTAAACCTTTGTATGGTTTATTTTTCATTGTTGTTCAATGTACCCCCAAAATCTAGATTTATGGACAAGAAACTGATTTTCAGCAGGTTGGTGAAAAAAATATAAATAACATGGCTATTTTACTATTTTTATTTACTAACGATATGTAGAAATAGACCTCACTAACGGTGTATTAGTTGTTATATCATTTAAGCTTAAAAGTAAAGATATTTTTACAAAATAGTGTAAAATATTGATTTTTACCAAAACTTTTAAGTACTAAATATTCCGGTTTTTGGATAACTTCATTACTGTGTAACAGTAAAGGTTTTTTTTTGTCCTTCATTAAATTTTTTGAAATTATGCAAGACTTGACTTGACTTTTCTTAATCTAAATCTGGTTTTAGAAATATTCTATCATGTAAAGGTTTTTTTAAATAATTTTTAAAAAATGTTATTGTTTGGTAGAAAACAGCTCTCTTAGATTTAGTTGGCCTGGTAAAACTTTTAAACTGTTGAGCCGATTTGGCTCAAATCTTGAGTACTTATTCTACATAATATAAGCTAAGACCAGAAATCAGATTTGTTATTTTATAAAAAATCACCATACATTTCAAAATCCCGTATTTATTGAGATGTACACTGAGAAAAACCTCTCATTTGAAGGACATTGAAATTTTTATACTCTTGGACTAGTTGATTGAATGTTAAAAGAACATTAATCACAAGTAACTCAATAATGACTGATTTTTATGGATTTTTCTACATTTTTTGGGAAGAATCCAAAAGTCAAACAAAAAATTGATATTGATATTATCTAACTACTTGTAATTTTCTTTACTTTTATTCTTATTCATTATTTTTATTCATTTTTGGAAAGTTTTTTATAAAAAGTACAAGAAAGTTTTATTCAAAATGGCTGAATTTCCAACCTATCCTAAGTTTAGCTAATCCTCAACAGACTGCAATTATCTTGATTCAAACAAAAGTTATCGCGTTTACAAATTTCCAACGCCAACGACGCCGACACCGACACCGACGACAATGGCGAAACCACATAGAATTGTCTCGAAAACGTGTTTTCTATACGTTTCATGGGGAAATAGACTAATAATAATAAAATTCAAAACAGCTGCTTCTAAAGCGAATTTTGATAGATTTCTTTTGGACAACTGGTTGTCTGAAATCATAATTGGTACTCTCACAAGTCACAAAAGTAAACAGAAGACAATTTTCAAAAAAAATGTTTGCCTTTTTCATATGGAGTTTTCTGAAAAAAGTGCCTGTGAACTGAGTAGATTGCTTATTAATTTTGCTATTTTGACGTCTAAAATGTTTGTTTCTGTTCAAAAATTTTGTCTGCTTGATCCCGACTGGATTATCTGGATTATCTTTTTTTTAAAGTAGATATTATCATATCTTTCAAAAGGCGGATGTTCTAAAATCGACCTCTATTATGAAGGACTATATCAAGCATCTGATTCTGTAGACATGTGAGTCAAATTGCTTATTTGGATGTCACAATTATCAATAGAGCGACTACAAATATCCGTTAACTTAGTTTCTTATCTCAAAATTCATCATTACATTTGGATTCGTTTAAGAAATCAGCTTCCACTAATTCTTAAACAATTTACAGACAATGCTTTGATTCTTTTAAAGCATTATTTCTCTTAATACCACATAAGCTTCAAAGAAGATACAAAATTTGTTGTTTTTGTATTCAGACAATAACAAGATACTGTTTGATGTTTGAAAAAAAAATATCTCAAAGCCAACTTTGTACTCAAAAAAAGCTACAATCTAATACTACCTCTTTGCATTGACTCTTCCATTGCATCCAATCTTATAGTTTTGTAACTAAATAACTTTTATACATCACTTGACATTCCTTCTTAGCGTTCATCCATAAAAGAAATCCATTCCTTTGAACAAAGAAACTAACAATAGATTAAGTCTTTTCACATTCTTCATCTTCTTGAAAAGAAAGGTATTATTTCAAAAACAAAAAAACAAAAAATGTTATTAAGGTCGCGTTATAGAAAAGGGAGTCTCCACGCGCGAACATTGAACAATGCAAAACTTTAACGAAAAATATCCGCAAACATAAAGCTTAAAGTAATGAATGTTAAGCAAGCCTTCCCAGACACTGATCTAGCTCTTAAAAAAAAATAATGCAACCAACAAGAAAAATAGAAGAAGAAACTGAAAAAAAAAACTAGTTCTCTTTATTAAGTTCCTATATATCCATCCCCAGTACCATGATGTACTTAACCGACTTTCTATTCTTTTCGTTTCAACCTAAAACATGGAATGGGAAAACAAAAACAAAATATACCTACAGAAAACTTGCCAGGACTAAATTCGTCCTCTATCCTTCACTACTAGCAACTAGGATTACAAAAGCCAGAAGCTACGAAAAGGATGATGTCGAATAATATGGGTGAATGAATATCCCACAAGACCTAACCTCGCTCGTATAGTCATAGAGTCTCTCTCTCTCTCTCTCTGTTCTGTCTCCTGTTTGGCTTGCCGTTGGCGAGTTCGGTTTATTTTTACAGTCAGTGAAGCATAGTTGGCATATAATTTTAAATGAAAACAATTTTCGAAAGTTTCAAACTTGAATTATGCTTGAAACATTCACTATGAGCTCATTGAAATGAGTATTTTTTAGGATGAATTGTAATCAGGAGAAAATTAGTGCGCAGGAGGTTATCAGTTGCTGAAAATATAATTTCTTGGAATATGAGTATTCCCTCAAGATTTCTGATTCTTATAATTCCTATGCAATTTAAAGTAGAGATTTAGTAGTCAAAAGTGGTTGGAAACTAATGCAAAAACGAACGATTTCTCAAAATACATTTTAGTGGATGGAAGAACATTTTTCACCAATCAAATTCAGTTTAGAAATTTATTTTCCGCAAATTTAGGGCGGAATAGTGGTGACTCAAGTCGAATTTTTTTTTTTGAAGCGTACGGTTGAGGAGATTTTTAGTCACTTCAGTTATTCATAATCAAGATTGTGAGAGAATTTTAAAGCAGTTTCTTGAGGATTAATTTAGTCTTTTTGTCTTTAGTCATTTTGTCTTTGAATACGGACTTGATAATAATTTTTCAACTACGATAAGATAAATCTCGACTTGAGTACCGACTATGAACTCCGCCCTTAATTTCTTGAAACGCAAATTCGGAGTTAGAAAATTTTTGTTCGAAAATGTATCTTTTCGGGAAATTTTATGTCAGCAAATATTAACTTGCAGGTGTGATTTTGCAATGTGATCTTGCAGTTTTGTAATGTTTTCGGAAATTTCCAAGAACAACTCATTTACATTTCACCAAAACATTCAATTCGGAACTTTTCAATCTGTAAAAAATAATTTTTCTATACAAGATTGCTTCAGTTTTCGATAAATTTGACAGGATTTGAAGTTTAACAGTCAAGAAAACTTGTTAATAATGAACTGTAGACAGGTAATTTTGCTTAGGCTGTTGATCCTGATTTGCTTACCATGATGTATGTATGATGCTCAAACAGATATCCGTACATAACAATTCATATCTGTACTCTTTTAAGCTTTCTATAACACTGATATAACCCGCCCTTAATGGAGTTATTGCTATCAGTTGGCTTATATGAGTGATAAAGGATTTATCGTCACGCTAAAGGAATTTCTTAATGGATGATTTTTGTGAGATTTTCTTAACAAGACATCAGACGGCATTACTTACATCGCAATATATTGAAATATTCAATATAGAAATTAAAAATAGGATAAAATGTCAAAAAAAATATTACAATTCTATCTGCCCAGACTATATCACGGATCAGACTAATACTTCTCCTTTCCATTTTGGACCAAAAACAAAAGGAGCATTCCATTTAAGACATTTCGAATATTTAAAGCGAATAGTTTGTAGATTTTAATTACCTTAAAATTTATATATTATTAAATTAAGGTCATGTACTTTTCGAAGACGAAATGTCTGGTTATCGTTAAAGGACATTAAACTTTGTCTCCTTATATATGCATAAAGTGGTTTATAGAATTATTAGTTGCTCCTGATGTCCTTTATCTTTAAAGAAAGTCAAGGGGTTTTGTAATGGTGGATCTAGGCAATAAACTAAATCTATTACTCAAAAAGGACATTTCTATATATGACTACGTTATAGTATAGTATACCTATAATGTTGTGTGTATAAGTGTGTAGAAGTTTCTGCATAACTGTAGACATTTTGCTTCATTTGAATAAATTAATGAGGCGTCTTATGAGATGAAACTAAAAGCATAATAGGCATCGTAAAAGTATATATGTATATGCTTATATGTACAAGAAGTATATGTATAGAAATCTCTCTCTCTCTCTGTCTACAAAAGGCATCATCATGGTCTTAAAAGGATCACGTTTGAATTGCTTTTTGTGTCGGGTTATATACTATACATACACTACTTGTATATCTACTTTTAGTCGTAATAATTATTATAATCAGCATATCAGCATTAATGAGCTATAAAACATTTTTGAAACTGTCAAAATATTTAGTTTCAACTGAAAGACACGATTAAATTTCATGTCCTTATATGTCCTTGTTTTGCTCTGTTTTTATTATTATATATAGTTTCACCCTTGAATAAAAGATGAGAGAATATTAAAATGAAGTAAAATTTAATTTTCATTGGATTAGAGACAACTCGAGAGAATAGAGTTTTGTGTTACGTATTATGAGTTATAAAGGAAGCGTGTTGAATTTCCTATTTTATGTTCATTTAGGCTATTTAAATTATGAACTTTTTAGTGAATAATTAGGGTAGTTTGAGGTCTATGCATTGGATAGATTTCAATATAAAAACAAAAGCTTTTGAAACAAAAAATAAATAATTTTTGGAACTTGTTCCATTGAAATATAGATAGGTGTAACTGAAAAATAACACAAAGGATTTTCTACTTTATTGTCTATGTTGCCATTATAATAAAAAAATAAAATGCACGACTGGGCCGCACGTACTTGCTCTTGTAGATAAAGTTACTATTTATGCCAAGCCTTTTAATTTAAAAATTTGTAAATGCAGTTTTAAAAAAAAAAATTTAAAAAGCATATAATTCGACTTTCAAATGACTAAAACAGCTTCTTAAATGAATTTAATCTCAAAACAAAGTTTGCAATTTGATTTCTTTTATAATGATACATTTTTGGAAAAAAAAATGTTAAAATCGTTAGAGCCGTTTTTTTAAAAAAAATTATTTTTCTATATAAGATTTTGCAAGGACTTTTATGAAAAAAAATTGGTACGCCATTTTTAAGATATTATTTATCAACAACAAAATATCGAGTAGTTTTCGAAAAAATCAATTTTTTTTTAAAAAATCCAAAAAAATAATTTTTGATTTTTTTTTACTTAATATTATTACGTCAACGTAAAAGCATTCATGTAAAAAAATGGAAATGAAATTGATTGAGTCATGAAGGAGAAAATCTGAATTTAAAAAAACGGTTCTATGGCAGGTACCGTTAATAACGGTTTTTTAAAAAAATGGTTTCCATTTAAAGATAGATCTTATTTAAGAAACTGACCATGATTTTTTTAATCAAAATCGTATTCATCGTTTTTAACAAAAATGAGTTTTTCTAAAACCGGTATATGACAGGTACCGTTATTTGGGGTCCAAAAAAAAAATCAAAAAAACGTCTGAAGATATTCTCTAAAAAACCCCACATACCAAGTTTGAAGTAAATCGACCCATCCGTATAGGCTGTGGTCTCTGATACATACAGACAGACACACAGACAGAATTGTCGGACCATCGTAATGTCATGTTCGATTGTTATCTCAACTTTTTTTTTTGTACGAATGCATAACTTGATATATGGACCCATATCGCATGTAATAAGTGATTTATTTTTATTTTACTTATTAATGAAAATAATCGCATGAAAGCGCTATCAAGAATTCTTCGTTCAATTTAAAATAAAGGATAAATAGCAGCACATGGTTTTATGAAATCAAAACTACACCACAGATGTTTAATTTTGTGGACTGAAGACGTTGATATTGAAAACAACTAAGTATTTTGAATACAAATAATGATTTGTCAAATAGTAAAATCCAGGTTTTAAACATTATTCTTACTTATTAAATATTAAACTTGACCCATTGTTACATTTAATTGTGTTTAAACAAAAAGATATTTAAGATATTTAACTAATTTTTTCTATAGGAAAATTATCAGATCGGATTATGAAAGCACTTATTTTCTTCTTTTGTATTCAGTTCAAATCAATTCGATACCTCTATTCTTCTCCGAATAATCGTAAGTTAAAGTTAATGTATTTCTCATTTTGTATCGTCAACAAGGAATTTGTACACAAAAATTAATGTAGTAAGATTTAATAATATAAATAGTTAAAACATATAATTAACACTATTTTTAACAATTCCTCATGACTGTTTAGCCAAAACACTCACAAAACTTATTCACAATATGACCTCGAACTTAAGAAAAGCGCACCCAAAAACACAACCACCACCGAATCTGTTGCACTAACGATTC
Source organism: Meliscaeva auricollis (assembly GCA_948107695.1). Lineage (NCBI taxonomy): Eukaryota > Metazoa > Arthropoda > Insecta > Diptera > Syrphidae > Meliscaeva > Meliscaeva auricollis. The sequence continues at coordinate 75,000,329 of OX403617.1, forward strand.
AAAACTTACTGAGCACCTCGGCGTCTATTATGTCTATGCACAGTTGTAAGCTCGTGTTGGAATACTTCTTAGTTTTTGTTTTATTTATTTTTAAAAACTTTATATAAGAAACTTTAGAATCCACAGCAACATTGACCTAAGAGGAAGAACGTTCGGCCCAGTCCTGCATTTTATTTATAAAACGGGTTTGAGGAATTGTAAAAATTGATTTGTATTAAGAAAACGCTCAAACGTATGGGGCTGCATCAAAAACTCTTAACCCAGCGTATTAGTAGTACCACTACACCGATAGACGGCTCTTGGATGAATTGACGCGATTAAAAAAACATCTATAAGTTTTTTGCGTTAGAAAGTTAACGACGCTTGCCAAATTTTCTTACAATATCCGATCTTTTTAGGCTCATGTGATGCTATAACAATGCTGACATAAGCAACTACCAGCGTAGCGTCTTCTTCAGTTGCAACATGATCAATTTTGTTGACAATTTTGCTGTTCCAATTTAAAGATATCCTCATTTTTGATCTTGTATTTAAAGTCACCATGACCTAGACATAAATTTGATAGAGTGGTAGGCCTACTTTGGTCACCTATCATACTTACGTATTTATTAACAAAAATGAATAAAATTAACCCAGGGATTTATTTAATTTTGTGACTAAAACAAAGTAAATGCATGTAAAAAGGCTCAATCAAGTGTTTATTTTATTAAAACCAATTTAAATATGAGACGAAAAAAATTCTCTTCATTCTTCTGGTTATAGACAGAATTATAGAATTATACATAAATAAATTGATAACTTTTAAGTTTATTTATAATTCATCAAAAATAAAAATAATTGACATCAGATCACCATCACACTAATTAGATCGGACACCTACTCGATAAATAATTCAAAAATTATGCATCGTTTGCATTCATGCACATACCGGTACGTACACCCACATTTATACCAACCCCAATTAGATGCACAATAAATCATTTAGACGTCCTTTCCCCAGACTAAAATAAAAATAAAAAAATCTCTTATTTATTCTTCTCTGATGTTGCTGTAGTATGCACAAGCACAACCTTGAAAGTCTCGTTCCTTGTTTTTGGTGGTAATCGTATATCAACTAGAAGGACAACAATTTCAACATTATACCATCTTATCCAATAATTTCAACATTGTGTCTTGTTTTTTTTATGGCCTGTTTCTTTTGGGAAGAATAATATTATAACACGAAAACATTACCAAACAAAAGCGTCCTTTCGTCCTTTTGTGTAGACATTAACATTTTATGAAGGAAAAGTGATATAAACCAAAACACCACTAAGCTGTCACATTGCATCCACTTCTCCCACTACTTTACCGACAGACGACAACGACGACGTCGTCGGCATCATCAAAATTTCAACCCGAAAAAACCCAAAAAAAGAAAAAAAACGCAAGAAATGAATTAACATCTCACAAATAATAGATAATACAATTTTTTTTTTCGTCCTGTTGACGAAGATGGTTTTTTCTTGTCTCCCGTTCTCGTTCTTCTTCTTTTTCTTTATTTCATTAAATACGAGTTTGTCTCATAATTAAAATGCAAAGACGTTACAATTTTATTAGCATATAATGTTTATTAATTTTATGCCGAGACCCAACCTATACACCACCCCACAGCCCACACATCACGCAAGAAGCAACCCTTGCAGCAATATCCCCAGATATCTCCCGAATCTAAAGCGTCACTTTATTGGCATCAGCTTTTGAAGAAACACGAAGAATAAGAAGTCAGAATAGTCAGTACCCCGAGAAAGATCATCATCAGCATCGCATCGTGTCGTAAAGAGCTAAGCACTCTGCTTTCTAGCTTGGAAAATTCGTCATTCATTCTTGTTGGCCCATTTTTTGTTCTCTTTTACAGCCAGAGTATTCCATTGGGAATGGATATTTTTATGACAGAGCTTTCATAGAGTAAGTTAAGTTATGGCTAAAAGGAGCATACATCCTTTCATAACAAAATAAATATACAAGAGGAACCCACGCTTTTAATAAAAACAAAAAGCAAAAACGAAAATTAAAAACAACCAAGAGATGACAAGACAAACTCGAACAACTGTTCACAGTTTATGGTGGGATTTTTGCGAAGTTATTTGCTTGAGTGATAATTTCGGGATGAAGCATGGATTCACAAAATGATGTGCCAAAAGTGTATACTTAGGAACTCGCTCTCTCTTGGTGTTTTGTGCTTTGCGCGAATGCAAAACTCGTACACCACTAAGCACCAAGGAGGGTCTTGAGAGTCTTCAATTTGAAACTTTTAAATGAAATAACGAAACGAGAGGAGAGTATACTATGGCAAATATAAATTAGCAACATGAATACTAATGGTTTAAGGATTCCCGACGCCGCCGCCGCGCTTTTAAAGAATCTATTATTATTTGTGGGGGAATCACTGATTTGTGATGAGATTCGTTTACGTTTTATTAAAATGACATTTTTTTCGTATGCGACTTAAGTTATGAATTTGTGAAAACATTAAATCTGAGATAAAATCAAACTTGATGACTTGTGTGTGAAAGCCTATTTGTGGTCTTTGTATTGACTTCAACAGTAATATTTTTTTAATAAAATTTTAATTAAATCTCTATCCGGTTAATGTGAGCAATTCAACTAATTTTTTGTCTACCTTAAGCATCTTTCTTTTGTAATTGCGAGATTAGGAAAAACGGGTTTTGTATTTGCGAGATTTCGTATTGCGAGATTTAGAATGCGAGATACTTAACCTACCTTCATTTTTCTCCTGTTAATGCCAGATGAACAGAATATCTTGCAGTACCATTTCTATCATTCCTTGTAAAATGGGTTAAGATTGATGCATAGACAAATCAATCAGTCTTTTAAATCTGAAAGTCTCTTACCACCAGATCTGACTACACCATAGAATCATGACCAACTACACTCTTGTATGTAATTAAGGGGACTAGAAGGGATTTAGATGATGATAAAATCGCCCTTTTGGTTATTCTTGACTCCTCCAAATCAATATTACTTTCTGTCTTTATTGTGTTGTGTTCCTCAAGGATCCATTCTAGGACCACTTTTGTTTTCAGCTTACGTGAACAAGTAGTAGTAGTTTAATACATCTTGCAAAATAAAAACTCAAATATTACAATAAATTTTGTGGTTGCATGCATGCACTAAAAATATATTTTTACTAAAAGACCTCTGTAGCAATTTAATTCATATAAATTTTCCAATAATTGTGAACAAAGAATCGTATAAAATTCATTTTTGAAAATATACTTCTTTACCGACCATTATAAAAATATTAAACCAGTAATAACACATAGATTTTTTCAGCCCATTATTACTGGTTTTTTTCACACAGACACTACAATTAAGTAAAGAGTAACAACACACTTACATTTTATACTGGGTTCGTTTTATTTTTTTTTTTTTATTTTGCATTTTGTTGGGTTGATAAATTTATTAAATTACAGAAGTCGGCCATTGTTATTTTTAATATGACTGATTAATTTTCTGCACTATAAGTGATAGAAAAAAACTAAATGCACGAAAAGATAGGTGGTATAATTTAAGATTCCTGTGAAACGGGATTTTTTGATTTTTCACCGGGAAGTAAGGGTAAAATGGGGTAAAAGAAAAAAACTTTTTGTACATCTTAAAAAGTATAAGGGTTAGAATTATGAAATAAATTTTATTGAATAGATAAATTTAAATGATGGTGAGTTCTTTTTAAGAAAAATATTTTTAAAAATCAACTTTTGAAGCCAAAAATTATTTTCCAAAATCAAATTGTTTTAATAAAAAATGATAATGAAAAAAAAATTAGGTGTCTTATACGGATTATATTCAAAATGCTCCATAACGGTTTTCTTGAGCTTTAAAAAAGACATATACGTTTTTGAAAGCTTATGTGGGTTTTATTTTAAAATTCAGGGAATAACAGAAAAAACATTTTGTTATAACCACTTTTAGATTTATTTGTTTTCTATGCATTTGTGAAGAAATTAAATTTTTGAACATTTTTTTCAATGAAAAACAGTAAAAACAAGATTTTTCAATCAAAGTTTTTTGACCGTATCCAACGGTATTTTATTTTTATCTTTCTCATTTTTACATTTTAAATCATTAAATTTACACAGCCAATACTCTTCGTTATGTACAAAATCTTTTTCTCCAACGTTACCCCTCTTTACACTGACTTCCCTATGGAATTTCAAAAAATACTGTTTCATCGGAATCTTACATTATACCACACATCTTTTGGTGTATTTAATTTTTTCTTTCACTTGTAGTGTAAATAATGAATCAGTCAGATTGTACAAGTCAACAAAATTTAATTTTTTTATAGTTGCACAGATTTTGATAAACATTTCTTAAGGTTTTCAACGTCCTGAACTTGAATTGAATCCGAAGTCAGAATTTTCAAATTGAGTCTAGTTTTTGAGATATTTCCGTTACATAAAAACACAAGAAAAACATTTTGCAATATTTTTGAAGCGATTTTATAACGTAGGGTGTTTTTGTGATTTTGTAACGGATATGTTTTAAAATGAGAGCTGATAGAAGCATTCTGACCTCAGACTCGAATTAAGCACATCAACCACAACATATCCCAAAAACAGCGTTGTGCAGTATTTTTTTTTGCGACATAACGCAATTTTGTTACCTTGTATGACTAAGCTAATGAGTTTTTGTAGAAATCATTTATTATGTAAGGCAAACAAATTTTTGAAAAAAATGCCTCAATATTTCACACAAATTATAAATAACTTTTCTTTGACATTTCAAAAATAAAGATATTTATTTTTAAGCCTTAA